>PVHP010052637.1:0-11022 GCA_004024765.1 Zapus hudsonius
ACCCCGGCATCGATCGCAGCTCCCTCGCAGCCCCACGTGGCGCCGAGGGCTTCAGTGTTTGCTCCGTGCTTGGAGCTGAGCCCTCAGAAGCCCAGGACTCCGGACACGCTCGCCGCTCGGAGCTCGCAGCTCAGGCTCTGCAGGCCCTCGGCTCACAGGGCGCCTGGACGCCGGAGCTCGAGGGCGGGGCGGCACGGCTGTGCCGACAACCATTGGCTGGAGGGTTTGTCAGTCATGGCGAGAGGCGGGGCTTGACGACAAACCCCACCCCCTCTGCTGCTGGAGAGTCCGAGGCTCTTGGTCGCCCCCTCGTGTTCGGAGGAACCCAGCTGGAAAGGGAGGCGTGGTTGCTTTGGGAAGGTGCTAGGGACCCACGAAAGCGCTGGGAATGCACCGACCTGGAGCTGGTCTGGTTTCACTCACACGCTGACCAGTCACACATAAATCTCACAGTGGATTGGTTCATTTTTAATTTTTATGCATTTTATAGGAATATAGAAATATAATTTTTATTAAGTATGGCTTTTAAAATCTTTTTAAAAAATTATTTTGCCTAAACTGGGCGTGGTGGCGCACGTCTTTAATCCCAGCACTCGGGAGGGAGGCAGAGGTAGGAGGATCACCATGAGTTCAAGGCCACCTTGAGACTACAGAGTGAATTCCAGGTCAGCCTGGACTAGAGGGAGACCTTACCTTGAAAAACAAAAAACAAACAAAAAAATCTAGTGACCTAGTGATGTATGTAGGTCGCCCAGATGTGATGTTTTCCTTGTCTAGCAAGGTGAGATATGTGAGGCCCTGAGGTTGATCCCTGTATCCTGGGGAGGAAAAAGAAATAATGGAGGGGGTTGGTTAAAGAAAAAGGAATAGAAGGTGTTTTGTTTTGTTTTTTTTCCAGACAGGGTCTCCTTAGCCCAGGCTGGCATCACAGTCCAGGTTCTCCTGCCTCCACCTCCCCAGCGCTAGGATTGCAGGCAAGAACCACCATGCTGGCTTTAGAACTTTCCTTTATCAGAAAAGTAGACACTCCTCACTCTTTCTACACTACAATCCTCCACTGCAGTGTTCTTTTGGAGTTATTTTTCTTTTTTTTCTTTTCTGAGGTAGGGTCTCGCTGTAGTCCAGGCTGACCTGGAATTCACGATGTAGTCTCAGGGCAGCCTTGAACTCAGGGCGATTCTCCTACCTCTGCCTCCAGAGTGCTGGAATTAAAGGCGTGTGCCACCACGCCTGGCTTCTGGAATTATTTTTCTTTCCAGGTCAAAAGAATATATTTGGAGCTTTGTATGGTGACACATGACTTTAGTCCCAGCAGGGAGAATCACCATGACTTCAAGGCCAGGAGGAGACTACATAGTTAATTTCAGGTCAGCCTGGGCTAGAGAGACCCTACCTGGAGAAAAGAAACAACAAAAGAAGAATGTAAATGTTTTGAATTTTTAAAAAAATCAGAATGTAGCCAGATGTTTTATACTGTTGGTATATTTTTATTTTTTTTAATATTTTCATTATTTGTTTTCAAGGACACAGTGAGAGAGAATGGGCATACAAAGGCCTCTAGCCACTATGCACATGCATCCACCACTTTCTGCATTCAGTTTATATGGGGTGATGGGAAATCAAAAGCAATTTTTTTTGGTTTTTAGGCAAGCACCTTAAGGGCTGAGCCATCTCTCTAGCCATGTTTTTTCTTTTTCTTTTTTTGTTTTTTCTTTTTCTGAGGTAAAGTCTCACTCTAGTCCCAGGCTTGCCTGAAACCTCCAGTGATCCTCCTACCTCTGCCTTCAGAGTGAAGGAATTTAAGGCATGCACCACCACATTCAGCTGCCATTGATTTTTTACTATATTTTTCTTGAGAGAAAGAATGACAGAAAGGCAGAGAAAGGCAGAGAGAAAGAGAGAGAGAGAACGAGTATACCAGGGCCTCTGGCCACTGTAAAGAAACTTAGACACCTGGGCCAACCTTGTGCATCTGGCTTTAGGTGGTGGGTACCAGGGAATCAAACTCAGGTCCTTCTGCTTTGCATGCAAACAACTTAACCAGTAAGCCATCTCGCTAACCCTGCCATTGCCTTTTTTAAATTACTTTGGTTTTTATTTTTATTTATGTATTTTCAAACAGAGACACAGAGAATGGGCACACCATGTCATGCAGCTGCTGCAAGGAACTCCAGATGCATGAGCCACTTTGTGCACTACATTTGGCTTTATTTGGACATTGGGAAACAGGTCATTAGCTTTTGCAGGCAAGGGCCTGAAACACTGAGCCATTTCTCCAGCCCCCCCCAAATATTTTTATTTATTTGGAGAGGAGAATGTGTACACCAGCGCCTTTAGCCACTGCAAGTGAACCCAGATGCAGGTGCCCCTTAGTGTCTCTGGCTTTATTGGGGAACTGGGGAATCCAATGTCTTAGACTTTGCACGTAAGCTCCTTAAATGCTGGCCATCTCTCCAGACCCCTATGTCATTGATTTTCTTTTTCTTTTTCTTTTTTTTAAAAAATATTTTATTTTTTCTTTTTCAAGCAGAAAGATACACAGAGAGAGAGAGAGAGAGAGAGAGAGAGAGAGAGAGAGAGAGAGCACACCAGAGCCACCACCTTGTGGGTCTGGCATATGTGGGTACTGGGGAATTGAACCCAGGGCCTTAGGCACTGGAGGCAAGTGCCTTATCCGCTGAGCCATCTCTCCAGCCCGATTTTCTTTTTCTTTTCTCATTTTTTTCTTTTCTTTTTCTTTCTTTCTTACATTTTTTTTCTTTTTTTTTTTGGAGGTAGTGTCTCACCTCATGAGTGCTATGATAAAAGGCATGAACCACCACGCCTAGCTTACTTTATTTTTAAAATATTTTATTTATTCATTCATGAGAGATTTTATGTATTTTTGAGAAATAGGCAGATTCAAAAAAGAACAAAAAAAACAGAGAGAGAGAGAGAGAGAGAGAGAGAGAGAGAGAGAGAGAGAATGTGTGCGAAAGGGCCTCTAGCTATTACACAGTAACTCCAGGTTCATGCACACTTTGAGCATCTTTCTTTAAGTAGGTACTGGGGATTTAGATCCAGGTCTTTGGACATTGCAGGGATGTGCCATGTCGGCTGACCATCTTTCCAGCCCGTGATTATATTATTATTATTTTTTAAATATTTTATATATCTGCAAGCATTGAGAGATATTTGAGAGACAGACAGACAGAAAATGGGGCCAGCAGTGCGTCCAGCCACTCTGCAAAAGAAAACAAGATGCATGAGAACTTTGTGCATGTGGCTTTATGTGGGTTACATCGCAGGCAAGTGCCTCAACCGCTGAGCCAATTCTCCAGCCCTGATTAAATTATTATTATTTTTTCTTTTTTTTCGAGGTAGGGTCTCGCTCTAGCCCAGGCTGACCTGGAATTCACTATGTAGTCTCAGGGTGGCCTTGAACTCAGGACGATCCTCCTACCTCTGACTCCAGAGTGCTGAGATTAAAGGCGTGCACCTCCACGCCCGGCTTATATTTATTTTTCTTTTTTTAAATATTTTATTTATTTATTTGAGAGAGAGAGAGAAAGAGAGAGAGAGAAAGAGAGAGAGAGAGAGAGAGAGAGAGAGGCAGACAGAGAGAGAATATGGGTGCACCAGGGCATCCAAGCCACTGTAATTGAACACCAGACACATGCGCCCTCTTGTGCATCTGGCTGTATATGGGCACTGGGGAATCGAACTCTGGTCCTTCTGCATTGCAGGCAAATGCCTTAATTGCTAAGCCATCTCTTCAGCCCCCGGTTTATATTTCTTTCTTTTTTTTTTTTGGTATTTCGAGGTAGGGTCTCACTCTGGCCCAGGCTGACCTGGAATTCACTCTGTAGTCTCAGGGTGGCCTAAAACTCATGGTGATCCTCCTACCTGTGCCTCTGCTGGGATTAAAGGCGTGCGTCACCACGCCCGGCGCTATATTTATTAATTCTACTGACAAACAGATCTCTGCAAAGCTGAGTGTGATGGCTTATATCTACATCCCCAGCGTTGGGAGGCTGGTGCAGGATTCCCATGAGTTCATGGTTAACCTGGGGAAACAAAAAAAAAAGGTCCCTATAATTTGATGGGAGGCAGGGAAAGAAGCAATCCAAGGGAAGAGCCCTGGGCTGTTTTGAAAACAATGACCTTATTATACCTTCTCCTCCAAATTCTGCATCAAAGTCAATACTAGCACCTTTTGGAAAATGAGGTTGGCAAGATGCCTCTGAAGTTAATGCCTTTAACCACCCCTCAATCCCCAGTCCATGGCCACCTCTTATTTCTCTCTGAAGTAGGTGTAAGGTCGGAATTCAGGCTACACCCTGATCCTCTTCCCCAACCAGCCTCAAGAGAAGTATCAACAAGAGCCACACCAGCTGTATCTCAGTATGGCCCAAGGGATCATCCTTCTTGATCCTGAGAGCATGTGACCACCTGAGCCCTCCACCCAACCTCATGTGATCACCTGGACCCCAACCTGAACATTTTCCCCTTAAAAGCCCTGATCTAAACCTGCCTTGCGCTTTTTCACCACCTTTGGTGAAAATAGCCTGGCACCTCACTTTTCCTCCTATTAACACCTTTCCTTTCAAGCCGGATGTGGTGGCGCATGCCTTTAATCCCAGCACTCGGGAGGCAGAGGTAGGAGGATCGCTGTGAGTTTGAGGCTAGCCTGAGACTACAGAGTGAGTTCCGGGTCAGCCTGGGCTAGAGTGAGACCCTGCCTCGAAAAACCAAAAAAAAAAAAAAAAACTTTCTTTTTTGAGTGGTCTCTCGTGGTCATTTCCATTCTAACAGTAGGGTGTCACTCGAGCCCAGGCTGACCCCGAACACTCTGTAGTCTCAGAAGCATCTGCTAGGTGGCTATAAACTGGAACCATCTCACTTCCTAGCCTTGACATTGAAGGTGTAGTGCAGCCGGGCACCAGAACTGAGTCCCCAGGGCATTGGCTAAGCTCACAGCCTTTGGAATTCAGTTCTCAGAGCAGGAGGCCAGAGTTCTCTCCATGGGTATGCTGCCCTCCAGCGCTCTCCTCTGCCAGTGACCCCCTCCTAACGTGTGCATACTGAAGTTCAGGCTGGAGCCTGGGACCCCAAGGATGATTCCTACTCCTTGGAGGAGAGTTGAGCTTGCAGTTGAAAATGGACAAAGTTTCCTAAATTTCCTGAGAAACTGGAGCAGATATGAGGGGAGGGGCTCAGAGAAGGGAGGAATTGGGGTCCCCTTCCCACAGAGACTCTGTTTTTTTTTTTAATATTTTATTTATTCATTTTCAAGCAGAGAGAGAGAGAGAGAGAGAGAGAGAGAGAGAGAGAGAGAGAGAGAGAGAGAGAGCGCACCAGGGCCACCACCTTGTGGGTCTGGCTTATGTGGGTCCTGGGGAATTGAACCGGGGGCCTTAGGCACTGGAGGCAAGTGCCTTAACCGCTGAGCCATCTCTCCAGCCCCAGAGACTCTGTTTTACAGGCATGTCTGTCATCTGCCCATGTGTATTTGTTCCTAGTGGGGCCAGGTATGGGCTGGAGAGAGCCAAAATGTCGTATCTGACAAAGACATCTTCTGAAGTTGGCTTCCTCATTCAAAGGGGACCCCCCCAGGACAGGAGCTCAAGAGTGCCAGCTCCCTGAAAACCTACCACCTCAATGAAGGAAGGTCTTAAGTGTTTGGAAGAGCTGAGTGGTAGGGAAAAGTTTCCCTGACACCCCCTTCCATATTCTGGAGAGTTACACAGTGGGTTGGACACTGTGCTTACATATCCCGGGGAGGGAAAGCCAAGCCAGCAGACCTAGGGGTCACCTTACTCCCAGCACTGCTGAATCCAGGGAAAGGAACAGCACTTACCCACAAAGCCTCCACTTGGGCGTCTCTGGGGCTGGATCTGCACTAACCATCTGCGTGGAGCTCCTTAAATAGGTCCCCACCCTGCCCCCAGCCCCGCCCCCCTATGTGGGCTCTTCTGACAAAGGAGGAAGGTGTGGGAGGCCTAGGCTTGCTGCCCAGAGAGCCCTTCCTGACCTCAAACCAGAATTAGGGGCCCCTCCCCCCACTCTTCCCAGTGTCCCCTTCCTCATCTCTGTCTCTGACTACCCTTCCTATCCCTGAGATCAGCCCCTAGGATCTTTCTCTGCTTTTACTGCCAGGACCCTCTTGCCCTGATGCTGAATCCAACCCAGTTCCTGGTTCTGAGGCAGGGTGGTGGGAAGTTACAAGCCAGAGGATGCTATAGCGTGGGCTTTTCTATCAGCTGAGGAGACCCCTCATCCAGATGGCAACTACAAGTCATCTGAAGGAATGGGGAGAGAGGAGACAGCATTTGACCCCTGTCCTGGGGTCTTGCAGCACGTTAATGGGGTCATCTCTCATCTTTTTAAAAATATTTTATTTATTTATTTGAGAACTAGAGACAGAGGCAGACACAGAGAGTACGTATGATCACACCAGGGCCTCCCGCCACTGCAGACGAACTCCAGATGAATGTGGGGCTTTTTGCCTCTGGCTCTATGTGGGCATTGGGAAACTGAACCCTGGCCAGCAGGATTTGCAAGCAAGTGCTCTTAACTGCTGAGCTCTCTCTCCAGCCCTCATTTTTTTCAAAACTTTATTGACAACTTCCAAAATACAGACAATATATCATTAATATAATCCCCTCCCACCACCCTCCCATTCCCCCCAATCCCTTCTTTCCAACTAGTCTCTCTTCTATTTTGATGTCATCATTTTATTCCTCCTATTATGCAAGTCTTGTGTAGGTAGTGCCCGCCACTGTGAGGTCATGAATATCATGGCTCCATTGTGTCTGGCAGACAGTTATTGTAAGCACTCCTCCCCTCCTTTGGCTCTTACATTCTTTCCCCATCTTGGTTTTTTTTTTTTTTAATTTTAATCTTTTTATTTTTTGGTTTTTCAAGGTAGGGTCTCACTCTAGCCCTGGCTGACCTGGAATTCACTATGGAGTCTCAGGGTGGCCTTGAACTCATGGTGATCCTCCTCCTACCTCTGCCTCCCAAGTGCTGGGATTAAAGGTGTGCACCACCACTCCCGGCTTGGTTTTTATTTTAATTAATTAATTTGTGAACAGAGAGAGAGAGAGAGAGAGAGAGAATATGAGTGTGCTACGGCCTCTTGCTACTACAAACAACAGACTCATATGCTACTTTGTGCATCTGGCTTTACGTGGGTACTGGGGAATTGAACCCAGGCTGTCAGGTTTTGCAAGCAAGCGCCTATAACCACTGTGCCATCCCTAGCCCTCCAATATATATATTGGTTTTTCGAGGTAGGGTCTCGCTCTAGCCCATGCAGACCTGGAATTCACTATGTAGTCTCAGGATGGTTTCGAACTCACAGGGATTCTCCTATCTTGGCCTCCCAGAAAGGCTATTTGTTTATTTTTGAGGATGGGTCTCACTCTAAGCCAGGCTGACCTGGAATTCACTCTGAGGGCCAGGCTGGCCTGGAACTCGCTGAGATCCTCCTACCTCAGACTCCTGAGTACTGGGATTAAAGGCCTGACCACCACACCAACCAGGCTTCAGCTCCCATCTTGGAAAGGGACCTGCTAAGACCTAAGGAGGCAGAGAATCAGGGTCCTATCTATGATCAGGCTAGCTATGGAATCCCAAACAGAACAATGGTTGCATGGAGCCTTTATCTTATAGTTTGGGTCTGTGGTAGTCCCTCTCCTCTGCCCACCTTCTGTCCTTGGGCCCCAGAACCTGACCCCTGGTGCAGGTGAGTCTGTCCAGAGTTTGAAAGCTCAGGAAGTTCTTTTTGCTATCTAGCTACATCAGCTGCCAACCAAGAATCGGATGGAAGAGCAAGGCGCAACTCAGGGAAGGGCTGCTGGGCTCTTGGGTCCTAAGTAGGGACAGTCCAGCTAAGGAAACTGAAAGCTGGGAGCTAAGAGTCGTCAGTGTTGTGCAATGGACAGCAGGGAGGGGGAACAGGGACCTAGAGAGTGTGGGGGGGACTGATAGGCGAGACCATATGTCCCTTTCCAGGAGCCTGCCTGCCCCGAGTTCAAAGTGGCTGTACTCTGCCCTCATTACCCTGGGCAGCAGCAGTGTTTATGGGACAAGGAGACCGAGTGTGCCCTTCCCTCTCTGCTTTCCTTCCTCCTCCCTCAGCAGCCAACCTCCCACTGCAGAGGAGGCGGTCTGTGGTCAGGGAGTGAGGGCCATAATCCCCTTTTTCTGTATCTCCCTTGGCCCTGCTCAGTCCCTAGGGGAGAGGATGAGAGGATTTTCTCCCAGGGATTGAGTTCCTAGAGGGCTCCTGGTACCCCACAAGAGGACTCAGCTGCTGATCGGGATAGGCTAGTTGACCCTTGAAGGGGACTTTCCCTCCGGACCCTCTTTAGAGTTCCCAGGGGAGCCCTGGCTGTGGGCTTCCCCACAGGGCAGTCTCGAAAGTGGAAGTTGAGGCCTTGCTAGGTCCTAGGATAGAGCCTAAGAGCTCTCTACCCCTCCCCCCTCCCCTTCCATGGAGCTATGCTAACCCTGGGTCTCTAGGACTGCCTCCTGGTAGGATAAAGGAATATTCCTCTGGGCTCAGAGAAGGGAGGGTCACCTTCCCCCCACCCTTACCTCGGCACAAGGTCCCTCCCTCCCTTCTTCCCTTCCTCCCTCCCAGAGCAGTTTGTTAGCTCTTCCCATAAAACCCTACTCCCTGGCAGGCCCTCAGCTCTCCATCCAGCTCTGCTTCTCAGGTGTGTGCAACCTCTTTCCCTTCCCTTTCTCTGGCTCAGTCACCTCTTTCTCTCTCCTCTCTCTCTCTCTCCCCCTTTCCTCACCAGCTCTTGCAGTAGGAGCCATCAGATCCAATCAGGGAGCCTGGGTTCAGGAAGGTGCTGGGGGTGGGGGATGGGGCAGGTGACAAGAAAATTCAAAAGAGACATCTATAGACTTTCAGGGGTGGAGATTCTGGGGACGAGGAAAATAAAGCAGAAAGGTAAACCCTAGTTATTTTTTTTTTTTTTTAGTAGAAACTTTTTTTTGCATAAGCATCAAAAAGTTCTGGAACAGCTGGGCGTGGTGGCACATGCTTTTAGTCCCAGCACGCAGGAGGCAGAGGTAGGAGGATCACATGAGTTTGAGGCCAGCCTGAAAATACATAGTGAATTCCAGGTCAGCCTCTGCTTCAGTGAGTCCCTACCTCGAAAAACAAAACAAACAAAACAAAACAAACAAAAAGTTCTGGAACATAGAAAACCAAACACCACATTTCCTCCCTCATATAATGGCAGCAAGTAACCATAGATTGTTACTAGTAAAACTTCAGTGCCCGGGATGAGATACCTTCCAGTGAGTTGTTGGCCAGGGAGGTTCCTGAGGCCCCCAAAACATTACAGGCCATTACCAAGGATCTTGGTTGCCCACCAGAATGAGATGGTAAGACCCTATTGCTGAAGACCACATATGCTTGGGCTGCAGGTCACTGAGAAATCAAGCTGGAGCTGAGCTGGAAACCTCCCTGTTAACCAGCTGACAGAAGCAGCCCTATGGGAGAGAGAAGTCATGAACGGTGGTGAACAGCAGTGGACCTTGCAAGCCTTAAGATTGGCCAGTGTCATGGTTTGATCCAGGTGTCCCCCACAAGCAATTGAATGTGTTCTGATAGATCGATCCTCAGCTGATGGCAGTTTGGGTTTTACAACCTCTATGAAGCTGTGTTGTTGGGGGCGGGCTTGTGGGGTTATAAACCAGCTTCCCCTTGCCAGTATTTGGCACACCTTCCTGCTGCTGTTTGCAGTGCTGTGGCAGAGGTGATGTCCAGCCCTCTGCTCATGCCATCTTTTTCCCTGCCAGATGGAGTCTCCCCTCGAGTCCGTAAGCCAAATAAACCCATTCCTCTACAAGCCACTTTTGTTTGGGTTCTTTCTGCGCAGCAACTAGAAAGCTGACCACAACAGTTTTGGTACCAGGATGTGGGGTCATTGCTGCTAGAACCCTGATCTTGTGGCTTTGGTCTTCTGGAAGTGATCTACAGGAGGAATGTGGAAGGATTTGAAATCTCGGCCTAAGAGATGCCTCACAGTGTTGTGAGTACAGCTTCATGGATCATTCTGGTCAGAGTTGAAAGACCTGAATGTAATGAGAACTATGGACTGTGAGGTTTGGCTTACGAGGGGGAGAAAGAACTTGGTCAGGACTGTGCCAGAAGCACTTTGCGTGAGAGGCTTGCTGCATTCTGCCTGCCTGTGTCCTGGAAATCTGTGCAGGGTTGTTTTACGTAAAGATGGACTGGTGTGAGCAGATGGAGATGGCACAGAAAGATCTTTGGGTCGAAACTGCTGCCCGTTTACTTGCAGTTGTTTGAGAGATGACAACCATTGAGATTGGGCCAGCTGGTCTGCATTGGAACAACAGGAAGAATGTGGACTCTTTGAAGTAAAGGGTCTGAATGCTTTGTTCCCCCCTGGATTAACAAATTGGTAGCCCACCTGGTTCTGTGGTGTATAACAAATGTAAGAAGAGAGGGTCATTGGATTTGCAACACAGTTTTGTTTTTGAAAAATGGCCATCAGCGTGTGAATCAGGTGTGCAAGGTTGCCTGCATGGAGTCTGATGGAGCCACGAGGATGAACTGTGGGTTGCAATGGAGACCCAAAGAATTCCAGGACTATGGATGGGTGCCAAGGCAAGCTGCCAGCACCGGATGAAGTTTTCCCGGACTGTGAGTAGCCGAGCTGGAGGAGTGGATTTGAATCTCCAAGAGACTTATTGGTTAGAATCATTGAACTTGGAGTTAGAGATTGATGGTGCCCTGTTTGTTTAAAATCTTGTATTGGTCAATCTGTTTTTGCTGTGCCTCATGTTTTGCATTATGAATGTTCTGTGCCATTACGGGTTTATTTTTGGTATTATGGCTCAGTTGAAAGCTGTGGGGACTTAAGAGTTGAGCTGAATGCATTGTATTTACATCATGTATGATTATTAGTTTGTGGGGGCCAGGGGCGGACTGTCATGGTTTGATACAGGTGTCCCCCACAAACAATTGAATGTGTTCTGATAGATCGATCCTCA
>PVHP010052638.1:0-10000 GCA_004024765.1 Zapus hudsonius
CCAAGTACTGTGTCTTCCACATCCTCACATACAAAAATATTGCTTCCAGCCTCTACATGACAGAACACAGTTAGGAAAGGTCACTAAACTCCACAAGGTGTATTAAACAATCCCTGCTTGGTATGGTCAGTGAGCCATTTTCCCCATGCTCCTCAGCACATTCCCTGTCACTAAGATTCTGAATGTGGAAATCAACAGGGAATCACAGACATTATTGAGAGCAAGGCTGTGGGAAAGCAGGCTGATCCAGTGAGAGGCGGCTGTGATGATTTGCCCCTTTAGAATTAAAGCTTTATTACAAGAGTTACACACAGTGGCAGAGAGAATGGCTCCAAAACTGAAGAACAAAGCAAGGTGGTCCTTTTTACAAGTTTATGGGGCAAAAGAGTTTATCTTGGGACACAGCACATGACAAAATCACAGAGGCAATGGAGAGAGTGGGAGATCAAAACCTCTGGTCCTTCAAGATTTCAAAGGGGGAAGATGGGAAGGTTCCTAGATAAGAGTAAAAAGTTATAATTCAAGACTGATTCAACTTTGGCATCAAAGGGGCTGGACTTGCCCACCTGAACTTGATCTCCTGGCAGCAGGGGGCCTCTGTGTTCTAATGGGGAATAGAGACTTTCTAAGCTACAAAATTATTATTTATCTGTTACGTTGAGTAATCCTTTTACTCATCTATAACAGCAATTTATTGTCACTGTTTCAAATCCACTCTCTTTGCCCTGCCTTATGATCCTGGAACTGGACTCTGGATATTACACCTGCTACTCCTGCATCCGTTAATAGTTAGCCACGCTTTACTAAGAGTTACTTATAGTAAATTCTTCCTGGACACATGATGGCATGTTTCCTTCTCCTATCTGGACATCTGCTATATCAGTACCTTCTCAGTCTGCTTAGTATAGCTTCTATTCCAGAACTTTATCATTTTCCCCAAGTTTCACTGGCAAAGTTCTCCTGCTTCACTAAGATCAGGACCATCGTAAAATAAATTAGCCTTCTCCATCTCCTTGTCTAGGGTTTTTTAGAAGAAAAATATCTGCACTCTCGCCATCAATAATGCTCCACCTGTCTAAGGAGGACTCCTCTTCTGGAGCCCTTCATCTCTGTCTCCTCCAGTGTGGTGTTTCGAATGTGAAATGTGAAACCCATAGGAGCATGGGTTTGAATACTTAATCTCTTGGTGGTGTTCTTCTGGAAGGTTGTGGAACCTTTAAGCAGTGGATCTTTGCTGGACTAAGTGTGTCACTGGGGGTGGGCCCTGAGGTGTTACAGCTGAGTTTTTCACTTCTCTACTTGCCCCTTGCTGATGTGACAATATGATACTGGCTTCCTGTTTCTGCTATTCTTTCCCCACTACGATAGACTCTACCCTCTGGAACTATAAGCCAACTGAAACTCTTACTTCCCCTAAATTGCTTCCAGTCAGGCATTTTATCCCAGCAATGAGAAAAAGTAACAGATACATACTACCAAAGGCTTTATCTTTCAGGACCTTTTCTCATCAATTGAACGGAGTCCAAATCCCAGTGATGTCTACATTAGTAGATACTCAATGAATATATGTTTATGAATTGAATTTATATGGGAATGTGGGCTGTCTTTAAGAGTGAGAGATTTTCTCAACTCCTGGTTGGGCTGTTAACTCAGAAACCAAGGTACTAGATGGTCATGGTCACACAAAATTTCCACTGAGTCAGTGGCCTCGGAGTTCTTCTCTTATGAATTCAATGAATGAAATTCATAGACCATAGAAAGTGACGTTAAGAAAGACTTCATTATAGAACTTAGGAAAAGAGCTCCTGTTGAACAGGAGGTGGTCCCTAAAGATATGAAAAAGAGCCCACCTGGTGACTCTGGAAAATTCTCCTTCCACTAGGTTTCTAAGAAAGGAGGAAATCTTAGGTGGGGTAATTTTCTAGGAAAGAAAGAAAAATAATAAGATTTCCCTTATAAACTCAAGGATATTTCTCACATTTAGTCAAGGGGGAAAAACTGTTTATTTTTTGGGGTCCTAGTACTTAAACTGCCTAACCAATTTCTATCTCCCATTCTTCAGAATGAATATATGAATACAATATGCTGCCCCCCAAAAAAACAAAAACCACCAAATTTGGGGGAGGGAATGTTTCGTTTTTATTTTTTAAGCTGTGCTTATTGATTTGGGAATATTCAGAGTCATACAGAATTTACACTGAGTCATTGGCCTTCCAGGTTCTTGCCTTATGAATTTTTACAAATTTTGACACAGACCAAAGGATAAAGTTTAGAAAGAATTTATTAGAGGGAAGGCTTGGCAAAATTTAGAAAGATTTTAGGTAGAGCTTAAGAAAAGTAATGAACACAGAGCTCTTGCCCCACAGTGGGCATGAGTGGAGTTCCCAGAAATGGGAGGCCCCACCTTAAAGACCCAGTTTGGGGTCTTTTAAGGAAGCCCACTGACTAGGCTTCATTTTGAGCAGGATTGTGCAGAGGCTTGAGGGTATAAATTGGAAAATTTGAAGAAAAAAAAACTATAAGCCAGGTTGAAGGTAAAGCACAGTGAATTCTAGATGTCTACCAACATTCACCAGGCTTCAAGAGCAATCATTTACATTACCTATAACCTTGAATCTCATGGCACACACACCCACCCCTCTTTCAAAGACATGCCTAGGAATCTCAGAGCTTTCTACCTGTGTTTCTCTGTCTCTCCTCCCACCTGGTCATGCTTTAAACTAGACCAGGGATTTGGAAGCTACGTTCCATTATGAGAAGTGAGATTTTAAAGACTCATATCTTTCCCTGCTCCTTATATACCCAGTCTAGCTCTGGGATCTTAGAATCCCTACCTATTATTATGGTAATTTACTAAGCCTTTCTGCACCTGAGCTGAGAGGAAAATCAACAGCTTTCTCCCTGCCACCATATGTTGACTCAAAGTCTCATTTCCCCAAAAGTATTCAATAAGAGGTTCAGCCAACCTGGCTACTGCAGGCTGTCGTAATCCTCTCAGTCCCCAGCCTAGGCAGCTCAATATCTTCCCCCTTTCCTTCTTTTCCACCAAAAGGGCTTAAAACCTCTCTCCTTTTATTAGGTGGTTCAGAGTCCCCATTCACCTTGTTTTGTCCCTTCTTCATTCTCCAAACCCTCACTCTCCTGGTGTTAAATAAAACCATGGGACCAAGAAACTGTCTGGATCAGAGTCCTGTGTTGCAAGCTGGAACCTGCCAAGACCCTGTTCCAGGTGGCCCCATTGAACAGGAACACTACTCAGCTCTGAGTCTGTGCTGTGAAGTTCTGGAGGACGGAAAGGTGAGAGCTGTGTGTGGTACTTTGGATCTGTCACATCAGACCAGGTGTGGGCAGAATCGTCTCGCTCAAATTGGTCCATAAAGGAAAGAAAATTAAACTGCTAACAAGATGAGCATATCAAATTATAGGAAGCAATTTAATGTGCTCAGGTTCACACCTACCTTTGAGAGATTTTAATGAGACTGTCTTCCAGCTGTTTTTCTCTTATCTAACAACCAATTTATTAGCCAGGACTAACATTTTTAATGCAGGGTTTGGGGGATCTCAGCTTTCTGTTTTTAATTCTTCTTTGTGCATTTCCCTGAGATAACGGTGCCAGGACTCCTACGCTGCCCTATGGATTAAGTTAGTTTTTAGTGTAGTCTTCTCCCTGCACATCCTACCAACAACAGGTTAGGAAGAAGGGAGGCTTTTTGGTCGCTAAGGACTTGACTATAGAGGCACAGGTGTGACTTTGCCTGCCCATCTGACTCAGTCTCATCCAAGCAACCATTCCTCAGCAGCATTCCTGCTTCTTTCTCAGCCTAGCACACCTGTGGATTGGGCCTTCTGCATGAGCCTGTTCAATCCCACAACCAATCAGACCCTTCCCTTACACACCTGAATCTCCTAAGTGAATGTTTTATCCATAAAAATCTCATAAGCTACATGTATGAACTTTCCTTGGCCTCTTGGCCCCTGATTGTCTTGGCCCCCTATGACTCGCTTACCTTATTCTTTTCCATGTGAGGGGAACCTTCTCAGTATCCCCTCCATCTCCCCCTCCCAGCCAGGCTGGGAAGGAGGAGCTCTTTTGGTTTGGTTCTTCCTGCTTGCCTTCCCTCTGGATCCTAACTGCCCCTAAAATAAATTTCATGATTTATAATTTACCCTTCTGTGAGTTTGTTTTCAAGTCTTTGATAACTTAGACAAGGACCTGAAGGTGGGATTCACTGGCCTTGGATGTCCTTTATGAAGATCTAATACCACCCAGGACTCCAACCTCCTGTATCACTACCAACATTCCCCTCTCTCCCTCCTTCATACCCCAGGCCTCCTAGGGGCAATAGTGACTTGTCTCCCAAGATAATTTTGTAGTTTTGTGAAAAGAGGGAAATAAAGAGAAGAAGACATAGGGGACAGTGAGGCACAGGGCAAGGGCAGGAGGTAAGGGATAGAGGAAGCAGGTCAAGGTTGGGAGGAAAGAGCAAAAGGAAACATGGGAAGAGGCATAATGGCCAGGTGGGGAAGAAAAGCCACTACACACTCCTGGACAGGCTCAGACCCTGGGCTGCAAACAGGCCACCAAAGCCTTGACAGCCACCATTCTTCACAGGCCCTGTGAACAATTGCCGGCCTGCCCGTGTCTGACTGAAATAATAGCTGTACCTACAGGATCATTTGGAAGACAGATGCAAGAAGCAACCCCATTTATCTGCCAGCAGCCATTTCATAATTCTCCCTTCCTATCAGGCCAGGGTGCGAAATGTACATTCATTCTTGCTAATTATCCAAGTTCATTATACCATTATTGTTTTAAAGACAGAACTCCCTCCCTCCCACCCACGTCCTGCTCTTCCACCCCCCCAAGCCCTCACCATGACAACCTCTACTCGAGGTGTTTTCAAAAATGGCTTCAGTGCCTTAGTAAAAGCAAGTTTACAAACCTAAGATCTTTGATGCACGGCTTTTTTTCCCACTCTTCCTGCGGCACCAAAAATGAGTCACTTGCCTTCTCTGCTATTAGCTGCTTCCATGACCTGACCCATTTATATTTCCTAGTCCAAAGGCGGGATGGATGGCTTTTTCCTATACTTATACTGTTCTGAGTTGTTTTTCTCTACTTAAAGTGCCAGACACTTACTTCTGTTTTCACATCCATTCAAAGACGTCCTCTCGATGCAATGTCTATGGGTTTAGAGAGCATTTCAGAGTTCCACATCTGAAGTCCTGTGCATCTGACATCCTTGGCTGTCATTCACACAAAATTTCTAAGAATCCATTATGTGTGTATGAATAGGAGTGAGTCTGGGGAAACAAGGAAGGGCCAGCTTTGTGAGCACTGACCTGAGCAATGACACAGGGCCACGTGTTCACTTGCATACTCTGCCATCACCATCTTGAAAATCCTCCATCCTTTCTGAGCAAGACCCCTGTGTTGTCATTTTGTTCTGAGCCTTACAAAGTATATGGCTGGTTCCACTAAAATTGTTGGAAAAAAAAACAGACTAGTGAATTTGTGAAACAACCTGAAAGGCTAGAAACCTCAGAGATTTCAGCAAGTAGGAAAAAGCAAAGATCATTCCATTTGGCCAGAGAAACACAACAAATGTTATTGATGTCTGTTGCACGCTGCTCCAGGTAAGGGAAGGGTACCATTTTATTTTATTTTATTTTACTTTACTTTATGGTGTTCTTCTGTGATAGTGGAGAGCGAACTCAGGGTCCTGCACAGCCTAGTGCTCTACCACTGAACTACAGTCTCTAGTCTTCAGGGTCGGCTTTTGACAAACTGAGAAAATTAAGCTTTCCAGTCTGAAGACTGGAGGCAAATACCACATCACATCACCATAAATTCTCCAAAGTAGCAGCATCACCAACGATACCTCTTGAGAAACAATTGCTGGCATCAATCCCTTCACTGAGTGCCAATTTCACCATATTTACATTCATTGGGAAGGGAATAATCCTTCTTAATTTTCTCTTCCAGAAAAAAAAGAGATGAGCAAAGGCCAGATCCAGTCCCCCACCTTACATTCCCAACCTCCATCAAGTGGCAAAGTTTCCTACAGGCAAAAGAAGAGAAAAAAGGAACCAGATTTTCCCTTACAGCATCAAGAAAATTCTTCACTTTTATTTGTTCTCCCTAAACTGCCTCGATTCATTCATTATTCAGCAGTGGAAAAATAATTCACCTTACCCCTGCACAGAACTCTTCTGTTCTGTGCTTCAAAACCTGACATTTTAACACACAGGCAGGTTGTAATCATGGAAGCTTCCAGAACTAGGTAGATCTGAAGAGATAATGGATCCAAAATGAGAGATGAGTCAAGCCAACCATTTAGGAGATCATTTCAAATGACCAACACGAACAAAGTCCTAAATTTCATGGAAGTAGATAAAAATTAAAGTAATAGATCTGAGAGTCATTATGAAAAAGAAAAACTATCCAGATCAGCAGTTGATTGGATGGGAGAGAAAGATGACTCTATTCTCTATTCTCCTGGCTTCTAGAGAGTTGGAAACCTTGTGTGTCCATTAGACTAAATGGAAACAGCCCCTGTTCAACTCCTGAAAGCGGCTCTCACAGGGTGAGAAGGAAAGTCCTGGTTAAGTTGGTGGTGGCTAGAACAGCACCAGCAGAGACACCTCCAAGGTTGTTCACTCTAAAAGCAGAAGCAACGTTTGGATTTTAATTTCCATGCACCCTGCCAACACAAAGAAGTATAGTGTCAGATAAAAGTAGCTCGATTCTAGTCTAGGAGCTGCCTTTAACTAGTGGTTTGGGGACTCTTAGTACTTCTAGAGAGAATTTAGGGAATTTGGTTGAGGTGGTATTGAAGCATTCGAGATTTAGTGCCCCATAATTCTAAGTGTTTGTGAGCAGAAATAATGATCCAGTTCTCTTGTTTCACTCTCTTTTGCCCTCCAGTGATCAGAAACAAAGTCTCTTGCCACTAATCACCTCACTGACTTACAAGAGAAAGAAAGGCAGCCAAGCAAAACCCATGGTTTGCCATCTAAGAGAGCTGGACCACCTAGCAACCTACTTAGTGCTCAAGCAATGCAAATACACCAGGCAATCCCAGGCCAGGGTTACTTTCCTATGTGATTATTTCTGATATCTTCACCACCAAAACCGTGTCTCTGCTCCATTGGGCAGTGCAGCTCCTACCATCTGGCTCTGTCCTGAAGGTGCCCTCAAAATTGTAGAAGGTCAGGGCTTCAGGGGCTTTCATTCAAGTCCTTCATTTTCTATATGAAAAGCAGAGGTTGAAAGGGGAGAAGATATTACCCAGCACCATATGGACAATTGGAGTCAGAACCGGGACTAGAGCCAAGTGGCTTGAGTCAGTTTTAGCTGCCTCTTCTTGTGTGAATAGTGAGGTGTATGATCTGAGGCTGGAGACACAGGGGTGAATCTGCAACCTTCATGCATGGCTTGAATTCTTTCCCTCTCTGAAAATGAAATGAGATAGGACTGGAGAGATGGCTCAGTGGAGAAAGCTCTTGCCATTCAAGATGGATAACCTGTGAGTTCAGTCCCCAGTACCCAAGAAAAGAGCTGGAAACCATGCAAGGCTTCTAAAAAGCTGGAAGCTTTGGCAGCCTTCTGTAATCCCAGCACATGACATGGAGGCAGGAGAATTTCCCAGAAGTGGGTCTAGCAAAAGAATGCAGGTCAAGAGCCCAAAGCAAGAAAGTCTGCCTCCAAAAGTGAGGTGGACAGGCAAGGACCAACCTGACAGGTATCCTCTGACCTCCACATGTACAGGCCATGCACTCATGCACCTTCATTCACCCATACATGTGGACACATATAAGAATAACACTACATACCTATTTGTACCCTGCACAAAAACCAACTCTAAATGCATCAAAAACCTTAACGTGAGACCCAAAACTCTAACTATTTGTTAGAGGAAAAAGTAGAGAAAATACTTCAAGATATAGGTAAAGAACTCAGGAAATAAGGCCAACAATTGACAAATGGGACTTTATGAAATTAAAAGCTTCCACGTAGCAAAGGTAACAATGAATTGAGTGAAAAGACAGCTTACAGAATGAGAGAAAATATGTGCCAGCTAATATCTACAATATTAAAAGAACCCCCAAACCAAACAACTATTGAAATGAATAGACAGCCCTCAAATGATGAAACACAAATGGCCAATAAATACATGAAAAAATGTTCAATGTCACTAGCCATCAGAGGAATGCAAACTAAAACCACTGTGAGGGCTTGAGAGATGGCTTAGCAGTTAAAGGTTTGCAAAGGCTGACAGCCTGGGTTTGACTCCCCAGTATCCACATAAACCCAGATGCACAAAATAGTGCATGCATCTGGAGTTAATGTGCATTGGCAAGAGACCCTGGTATGCCCATTTTCCCCTTCCAAAGTATTTAATAATTAATTAGTTAGTTAGTTAGTTAAAGCTACTTTGAGATCCATCTTACTTGAATCAGAATGGCAGTCACTAAGAAAACAAATGGGGCTGGAAAGGTAGGAGAGCACGGAGGGAATGTGCTCAATATATAATATACACTGGAATGAAAATGTCCTTATGTGACACAATACGATGAATAATGAATATACACAAGGAACTGTTTACAAAATAATAAATGACAATGAATGAATTTTAAAACCAGGTGGGTCAAAGATAGAAGGAGAGAAGTACAAAACTCTACACCATCAGCTTTTGTATCCTAACACTTAAAAGCACTCCCCTGTGTGGGATATTACACAGCTACTGTGGTCTTTTCACAACTTCCCTTTGCAACGTCTAGCCAAGGTATTGAATTGCTTTTACTATGACTTCTTAAACTCAAATCAGAACCTCATTTCTTTTTCTTTATCTCGCTTCTCTCTCTCTCTTTGCTTGTGTGTACATGTGTGTGTGATGCAGTGTATGTGTGTGTGTGTGTGTGTTGGTAGTGTGAATATCATATGTACATGTATGAACACTTTCAATGAATGCCCATTCACTCACCTGTAGCTGGGGGAGGAAGGCTCATCTAAAGTAGCAGTAGCAGAATGTCAGGTGTCCTGCTTCATTGTTCTATTGGGTCTTGTGGTAATGTGTGATCTAAGAGTTAATATTAATTAAGAGAGTTTATTAAGATTGGAGTCTTTACAGATTCAAGGACATTTCCCACTTTTAGCCAAAAGAGAAAAAAAAATGTTCATTTTGGTGGCCTGTTGCCCTCAACTGCTAACCAATTTCTTCATCAGTATTACTTAAAAATACAGCCGGGTGCTCCTATAGTCCCAGTTCTTCCCCATAGTTTTAGAGGGCATCTCCCTATCTACTCTAAGGAATAAGTCATTTATCAGTCTATGCCCCATGGGTGGTGCCATTCACACGTTTACCTTGGGGCAGCATCATTCCCTATCCTCAAAATGGAGTAAGAAATCTGTGTGTAACATGAAGTGTCTTTGGACAAGGCACAGTCTACAAAAAAAAAAAAAAGTCACTGTTTTATACCATATGCAGTAGATAAGGGCAGGGCACACCTGATCTCAATAAGAGCCCAGGGTTATTAAAAGCCACTTTAGCTATTAAAAGGTATTTTCTCAATAGCTGACTCTAGTCCATGGCAGACTTAACACAGTTCCTATTTTACTCACGTCTCAGAAATACAATGCATCACTGAGGTTGTACTGAGTTTATGTTGTGTTCACTTTTAATTGTGTTAACTGATTGAAAATGGGAAGCAGATGGACACTTGGCCCGGAGATTAAACTCCATCTTTTGTAATTAGATGGTGTCAATTAATGTTTCCATGGGGTCCTTCTCCTCACTGCCAGTGGAGCTTCTCACGGCATCTGGGAACTAATGGCTTACCAGTTCCTCCTTTGTACTCATTCATGGATACTGAGCAAGCAGGAGCAAACTGTGGTTGTCTCTTTGGTTTTCCTCTAACAGTTTCAACACTTGACTCATCTTTCTAACAAGAATTGAAACTCAATAAAAGGAATGATGGGTCACCCCTAGCTGAACGT
>PVHP010052639.1:0-11051 GCA_004024765.1 Zapus hudsonius
ACTTGGTATCCTGCTTCAAGACCAGGCCCACCTTAGTCCTGGGCGAACACAGGATGATCTTGTCAGACCATGAAGCCTTCATCTTGTTTAGTGCTAAAGATTCCTTCACAGGCCTGGCTCTGCCCTGCCCTGAAGTTATGTGTATGAGAATAGGTCATGTGGAAGATTGCCCAGTAGGGTTCTCAGGCCACTAGTGTAATGTGGCTTCTTGTAAAACAGTCCCATTTTGCTCAAGGAATACTATTATCTTTGTAATTAAGAACTTGGAATCAAGCTGGGTATGGTGGGGCACGTCTTTAATCCTAGCACTGGGGAGGCAGAGGTAGATTCTAGCAGCAAAACACAGAACTACTCTTAAGTTTTTGTGATGATTAAAAATAGCGACTGTTTGACTGTTTTACGAGACCTCAGAGAGAGGCATTAAGTGTAGTGGTTTACAAAACCAGACAAAGGCAGTTGAAGAAAAGAATATGACTGACTTATACTCCTCACAAACACAGACCCCAAAAACTTCTCAACATAATAAACAGTAAAGGAAATCTAGGAGTTATAGAAGGAGAATAGCACACCACAATGGCTGTGGCTTATCCCAGGAACCAACGACTGGCGAGGTGCTTGAAAACTGATAGATGTGTTCCATGTAGTAACGGCTTAAAGAAGAAAACACGCTTGCAACAGTTGACGCAGGCAGAGCATTTGACAAAATTTACTCATTTCTGATAATTGCTGTCAACAAACTTAGAAGAAGAAAACTTTTTCACCACCATCAAGGCCATCTACAAAAAAGTCTATAGCTCACTTCTTCCCACTTAAAATGAGAAAGAATGAAATGCTTCCTTCCTCAGATGGACAGGCAGTGATGTCTCTGCCACCATTCACATTCTGCTTCATACCGGAAGTGCTCTGGTGCAAAAATAAATAAATGGATGGACAGATGGATAAGTAGACATACAGATTTAGAAAAGAAGAAAGCAAGCTGTTGTTTGCTGTTGGTATGACTAGTTCTTTAGATAAGTACATGGTCATATATTTACAAAACTAGTATTAATAAGTAGGTTAGGATTATAGGACATAAGATCAACATGTAAGAATTACTCATATTTCTATATTTTGGCAATAAACTATCAGAAATTGAAATTGGAAAAAAAAAACAGGCATGGTTGTTCATGCCTATAATCCCAGCACTGGGAGGCTAAAGCAGGAAGATTGCTGTGAGTTTGAGGCCAAACTGGACTACATAGTGTATTCCAGGCTAGAGTCAGATCCTGTCTCAAGAAGAAACAACAGTTGCTAGCTCTGAGAAGAATGAAATACTTAGATGGACATCTGCCAAACATGTGCAAGATCTCCTCTCTGAAAATGGCAGTCACTGGAGAAAGAAGTCATAGGTGACCTAAATACATGAGCAGGCATACTGTGATCATGGGTTGGAAAACAACAGCTAAAATAGCAGGGCTGCACATAGGATCTATAGTTTTAACAGAATTACAAAAATCGTGTGTGTGGTATGCATGCATATGTGTGTGGTTGCATGTGTGTGGGGGCCAGAAGTAGACATCAGGTGTCTTTCTTGATTACTCTTTTTTTTTTTTAAGGGTCTCGGTCTAGCCCAGGCTAACCTGGAATTCACTATGTAGTTTTGATGTGGGAATTTTGGGGTTTAGAAGGTCTTCCAGATTTATAAACCCCAAGTTTTGGGTTCTTTCCTAATCTTTAATGAAGAGTAATAAAGATGGAACCAAGAAGAACAAATTATGAATTACTGAGTTTATTTGGGGAGAAATCACAATTTGTGGAGTTTATTTAAAGGGAATTGGGACCTGGAAAGGAAGACTAGAATATTTTTATGTGGAAAACATAATTTAGAAAAGTGGAAGTTAGAAACTAAGGCTCAGTGAGGCCAGATTGAAGCTGGGGGCCAGGTGGAAGATCAGAGAAACTGAGGCTTAGGAAGTGAAGATTAGAAGGGGCTACAAACCTGTGAGAGCGCCCATGTGGCAGATCCAGAGTGCGAATCATACATGGTAAATTGAGGGACCAAGAGACAGACAGAGCGGGGAGACTAGGATTGAGAGACAGGTTTATGTCCCCTTCCCCACCCAGCCAGGCAGCTGAGTGGGGTTGGGGACCACACCAAATAAATGGAGCATCCAGGAAAAAGAGAAGGGACACATGCCAGCATGCCACCTTTATAGTGTTTGGTTCAGGTAGGCGAGAAAAACCTGATTTGTTATTGTTAGATTTGGAGGATGGATTATAGAGTTCACTCATATCTGGGGCTGGGGTCGTAGCATGTTCGACTGAACATCAGGGGGCGACGTAGATCAATGTTAGTCAGACATGAGTTCTAGTCCAGGTTAGGAGTGTTCATTCTTGTGCCAAGATGAGATGTCAGGTGGTTGGCATCCTCTGGTTCCCTCTGGGCCTCATCCCTGGCTGAAACCTGCCTAGCTATCTCCTAGTCTGTCTGATTTTCAGGCTGGCCTTGAACTCACAGGGATCCTCTTACCTCTGCCTCCCATTGCTGGGATCAAAGGGGTGCGCCACCACCTCCAGTGCTCCACTTTTTGTTTCTGCGTGTGTATGCGTACTTGTATTTTTACGGGCACATGTGCATATGTGTGTACATGCATGTAGAAGCCAGAAGTTGATGTCATATATCTTCATTACTCTCTACTTTAATAATTAATTAATTAATTAATTGATTTTTCAAGGTAGGATCTTGTGCCAGCCCAGGCTGACCTGGAATTCACTATGTAGTGTCAAACTCACAGCAATTTCCTACCTCTGCAGCCCTCCACACCCAGCCTCCACTTTATTTTGTAAAGATTATTTATTACATGTGTGTATATGTTTATGGGCATACCAGGGTCTCTTGCTACTAATGAATGCCTGTCCTGCTTTATGTGGGTGGCTAGGGAATTGAGCCCAAGCCATCAGTCATTGCAAACAAGTGCCTTTAACTGCTGAGTCATCTCATCTCCCTCATCACCTTCTTCACTTTATTTATTGAGACAGGATCTCTCACTTAAACCAGAGCTCTTCCCATTCAGCCAGTCTAGCTGGCCAGCTTCTCCTGGGCTCCCCTGTCTCTGCTCCTGAGCACTGGGATTACAGGTGGACTGACATGGCTACCCAGCATTTACTTGTGTATTCGGAGGCCAAGCCCCCTACCCACTCAGCCATCTCCTCAGTCCCTAGCAAGATTTGTACAGAGAAAAGCTGACACTGAAATTTATGTAGAAAGTCCATAGCTCAAGGACTGGTCCTCCAGGCCACAGAAACATGAAGGTGAGCATATGTGTTGGGTGGTGTTGGGCACTGCCTGTTGGCGGCTACTGAGGGAACGGAGAACAAAGGGTTAATGGTGTATGAGTGAGGTGAAACCCCGATAATTCAGTAGGCGTTCGGTAGGCGTTTCCCAGCTCCACCTACCCTGACTCCCACCCCCATGGGCTGGCCACTGAAACCAGCATTCCCATCTCAGCATGACTGGCATTGGGTATCAGCAAAACTTCCTTGTGCCCATCCCCACAGGACCGGACCTTGGCTAGCATCACGTATTTCCCGCCACTCATGGCCCCCAAATGAGGTGTTCTCAGGTTGTCCCCACCCACCTGTCCCACCCACCTATCCCTGTGCAGGCTGCCAACTCCCCACCCCCATCAACCAATCACCTTTTCTCTTCCCCACTCCCCATGCCCCACCCCCTTTTTCCTATAAAATGTAAGTCCCCCAATGGAATAGAGAACCACGTGGATATACAATATGCATCTGCTCACCTCTGTGTCCTGCTGGACCCCCCCCTGCGCCATCCCCCCAGCTCTGTGGGCCCCAGCCCTGAGACAGCGGACAGCGGACAGCTCAGCCCTTGGCTCCCGCTGCTTCTCCGTTTTCCCTCCGGCTGGCACGGAGGAGAAAACAACAGGGTGGAGTGGGAGGAAGTGTTTTCTTAGAGTATGGACTTTGTGTCTTAGCCCTGAAACTCTTGCAAGGTGCTTGTGCATGGCTCCCATGTTCATGTCAAGCCACTGCAGACCAGCAAAGCCGTCAACCCCATGCCACTCACATTCCAAACCTGTTGGCACTTGCTGTGGTCTGGATGCTTCCTCTCCCTTCCTATATTGGAAGCTGTTACCTCATGAGAGATAGTACAGCTCAACTGAGGCAGGAAGATCAGGTATTTGAGGTTAGCCAGGGCTACATAGCAAGACTGTCTCCACAGGAAAGGTGAACCATTGGGAAGTGACGAAACCATGAAGGCTCAGTCTTGAGAATTGGTGTTAGGATGTACAGAAAGTACCAACTGAGAATAGGTCTTCACCGGACATGGAATCTGCTGTCACCTTGACTTTGGACTTCCTTGTTTCCAAAGCTGTAAGTGGTACATTTCTGTTGTTTGTATGTATTGCTTATATACTAGCTGGTCTAAGGACATTTGTTATAGTAGCCTGCACAGACTAAGACGGCTGTATAGAGTATCTCTGATCTGTTTATAGTTCAGTAGTCTCAGGGTGGACTCGAACTCATGGCAGTCCTCCTACCTCTGCCTCTCGAGTGCTGGCACTTAAAGGCATGTGCTACTGTGCCTGGCTGGAATTGCTTTTTTTTTTTTTTCCCCTAAAGGTTGCATAAGATCCTCTATAGCAAGATCTCATGATCTTGGTTTCCAGTGTTTTGCTGTTAGTAAGAATATATTGGTAAATGAAGAGTTTGGGTACTTCTTTTGAATTGTATTTTGTTAAATTTTCAGGGGTGCTTTTACAACATCAAAGGGAAATTCCATTTTGTGTGTGTGTGTATTTGGTTTTGAAGCTGGGTCCCACTTTAGCCAGGGTAGTTTTGAACTCATGACAATCTTCCTACCTCATCCAAGTCCTGGTATTAACAGCATGAGCCACCATACCTGACAATCCCATCATATTTCTAAACATTAAAAAAAAATTAGCTGGACTGGTGGTATAATCCCAGCACTAGGGAGACAGAGGTAGGAGGTGTGCTTGAATTCGAGGCCACCCTGGGACTACACAGTGAATTCCCTGGTTAGGGAGACTGACCCTACCTGGATAAACCAACCAAACATGGTCCACATGTTCTTCCACAGCATGCCTGAAGGTCTTGGTGCATTCTGGGTCTCCATTTTGCCTATCTGCAAGAGCAGATCCTTGGCAGCAGTGAGCTCTCTAAGTAATCATTTTCATTCTTTTTTTTTTTTTGTGGGTATATATGTGTATATATATATATATATATATATATATATATATATATATATATGTGCGTGTGGGCTAGAGGTTGGTGTTGGCTGTCCTCCGTTGTTGCTCTTCACCTTGAGAAAGCCTCTCCCTGAACCCAGGGCTTATGTTTTTGTCTAGGGTGGCTAGTCAGCTTGCCCCAGGAAAGATCCCTTGCCTGCCTCCACAGCACTGGGGTTCCAGGTGCTGCCCTGCTTAGTGTTCATGTGGAGGCCGGGGATCTGCACTCAGACTCTTAACCTGCTGTGACTGGAGAAACTTTGTTCCGACTAGAAATTGCAAAATGCCTTTTCCGAGTTGTGACCTACAAGGATGTCAGGAGGCAAAGACTGGGTTTAAAAGCTCCTGGATTCCAGGTACTTCTCTCTCCGTCTGGAATGAAGGCTGCTGTGGTTTGAGTGTGTCCCTCAAAAGTTAACGTGTTGGGACTGGAGAGATGGCTCAACAGTTAAGGCATTTGCCTGCAAAGCCTAGTGATCCAGGTTCAGTTCCCCAGGACCCACATAAAGCCAGATGCACAAAGTGGCACCTGCATCTGGAGTTTGTGTGCAGTGGCTGGAGGCCCTGGCGCACCCATTGTCTGTCAGACTCTTTCTGCTTGCAAATGAAATAATGTGTTTTTTTAAAAGTGAATGTGTTGGAACCTTAATTCCTCAGTGTCACAGTGTTGTGAGGTGGGGCCCAGAGGGAGGTGCCTGAGTCCAGGGTGAAGAGCCACTGTGAATGGATACTTTTTTTTTTTTTCCTGTGAATTCTTCAATTACAGGACTGGATTTGTTACTGTGAGAGTGTGTTGTTACAGAGTGAGGCTTCCCTTGATGCTCTCTTCCCATACACTCACTGCCCTTCCTCTTTCTACCTTGAAACTCTCACCAGCAGCCAAGCTCCCTCTGGAGCTATGTCCTTGGGACTCCCCTGCTTCTAGAGCTCTGTCTGAGCCAAAAAAAACCCTTTTTTCCTTTGTAAAGTACCCAGTCTCAGGTATTCTGATACAAGAAACAGAAAATGGACTGAGACAAATGCTTACTTATCCTTGAGAAAGACTAATTTCTTGCCCAGAGTAGTACACTTGGTCTACCCCTCCCCCAGGACTGGGCTGTCTTAATGGCAGCCAGGGCTGATTGTTTTCTCACAGGGACCCTCGCTGAACTGTTGAAATCACCTGGAGATGCCAGTGTTTTGGGTTAACACACAGTTGTTGTTAGTGCCTCTTGTGTCCTTGGAAGCAGCCTCAGATCTTTTTTTTTTTTTTAGTCTTAAATATATATTTATTGTCCATAATGAGTTACATTATTCAGTGGGCAAACAATGAGTTGTTATCCCCAATTCCCCAATGTCCCCCTCCCCATCCCCAATTAGCTGGATATCCTCCCCCATGGGCCGTCTGGATCAGTCCTTGTGGCAGGGGACCCTGGATAGCCTAGTACTCAGCCCGGTCCTCCTGGCCCAGGTGTGTTGAAACTGAAGGATGCCATGCCTCTGGATAGTCTCCCCCACCACGGCTCTTACAATCTTTCCGCCCCCTCTTCCACATAGTTCTCTGAGTCATGGTGGATGAGTATTAAGGCTGGGAAGCAGCCTCAGATCTTGTAGGATGCAGTCAGGTTCCTTTGGAGAAGTATTGTTTGTTAGAGAATAGGACAGTTGTCAAAGGCTATGTTTGTCGTTTTTTGTGGCAGACTGGTCAAGTCACCTGGTTGAAAGACTTGGGATAACTGAGGTGGATACGAGAGTAGCTTCTGTACTCTGGTGCACACATTTACTAGGCTTGGAAGTTACACATGAAAGAACCAGGTTGACATTTGAGATTGCAGAAATAAGTCAAGAACAAGCTGCATTTTTCTATAAAACTCAAAACAACACTATCTGCTATTTTCACATGGCAAAGCTAGAATCGCCTTATTTGACTTCTACTTTTTCCCCAGCACTAACCTTGGCCACAGGCATCCCTGTTTATAGAAATAGCCACTGTTGGCATTCCAGCTTGTAGCCTTCGCTAGCCCTATCTCTTTTGAGAAGATTGTTGAGGTGCTCTGATTCAAAGTTCATCCTTAGTCCATCACGTCCCCAGCCTGCTCCACATTTCCTCGGACAGTCCCTATTTCCTGTGTGGTCTTCTCGGAGCATGTTTAAGAGCATGCTAAGCTAACAACAATCTTGTTTGTTTTTATTTTGAGGTAGGGTCTTACTCCTGCCCATGCTGACCTGGAATTCACTATGTAGTCTCAGGCTGGCCTCAAACTCATGGTGATCCTCCTATCTCTGCTTCCCAAGTGCTGGGATTAAAGGCTTGTGCCACCACGCCTGCCCAGCTAAGAACAATCTTTTGAAACCATGAAGCATTCCAAGTAGATCATAGTACACACACGTGTGTACTCACAATGTAGTCTGATATTTTGGAGGAGGGACAGGCTGCATGTGTAAGAAACAAGTGAAGCAACATGAGATGAATTTGGATTCCTGGGCAAGGGGGACTTCAGAGGGCCCGGATGGAGGAAAGGGAGACTGGGAGAACTAGAGTAGAGAGGAAGGCCCCACTGTCCAGGGAATGAGTGCCTTAGCATTGCAGAGAGCCAATCCATTGTTGAACACAGTGTGGGACTGCAGCTGGCTTAAGAGGACAGATGTAGTGGTGTACAGAATGTAGAAAGCAAATGTAGACCGATTTCAACCTTTTTAATGTTTGAAAACTTTGCCTTCTTTGTAAGGGGAGTTGTGTAACAAATTCTTCAAAGGGGACTTAGTTTTTATCCCATTGCGCCTCACGTGTGGCCTTGTCTTCTTCCATATAAAGTGTTGGGGCTTATTGCTGGCGTTCAAAGGAGGGAGCATATGAAGGAAGTAATGAAGGACTTGTCAGAATGAGGGACTGAGCACTAATACAGTATAAACTAAACAAAATTAGGCGGACTGCTTTCCTTTGGTATTTTCCTAGGACTGATCCTTTCATGCAACATTTTGGTTAACTGTTGGTTTGTTTTTTGGTGGCGCCAGGGTGGAGCCCAGGGCCTCAACTATGCCAGGCAAACAAGCACTCTACCACTAAGCTGTATTTCAGCCCTGGACATTTTTGCTAATATACTTCTGCCTCTCTTGGTAACTGGGGGTTTATTTTTCTACCCTTCATCTCCTTCCTGATGATTCTAACTTGGGTCTGTACTTCAATTCACTGCTCAAGAGAGGCTTTCTTTGACGCCCTGTCCACAGGCAGTCAGTCCATATTCCCTCACCCTGCTTTAGCCATTCTCTGTGGGTTGGCCCCAAGGGAGCAGAGTGTTTGTGTTTTAAGTTTTCTACTATGTGCCCACTGTGTAAAACAGTACCTAGCACATCACAAGGCACTGAGTAAACAGTTAAATAATATGCATATTTGTTTCTAAAAGAATGGATTATGAGCATAGTTTATAAGATCAAGCTATTTGAAAACAGAATCCATAAGGGAAAAATAATTTATACATATATATGTATTCATAATTAAAGTGCTAGACTCTGTTTTAAGTGGAAAATACTGGTATAGAATATAAGTATAGAAATCACTTTCTTTTTTATGTTTTTATTTATTTGCAAAGAGAGAACATGCACATACCAGGGTCTCTTGCAGCCAGCTACAAAGGCGCCACTTTGTGCATCTGGCTTTACATGGGGACTGGGGAATCGAACCAAGGCCAGCAGGCTTTGTAAGCAAGTGCCTTTAATCTGAGCCATCTCCCCAGCCCCCACTTTTCCCCCCACTTTTTAAATAATGTGTCCTAATTTATTCATTGATTTCTGATAGCCATTTACTTATTTTTTTTTTTTTTGCTAGTAGAATCTTTTTTATTCAGAAAAAAAAAACAACAACAGAAAAAAAACCACATGTTTTCCAAACACACACCGGAAGGGTATGGGTAGGGGGAGGTATTTGTCCATCCAGCCCAGGCCCCCAACCCATGTGGTTTTGGCAGCAATAAGGGATATGGGTAATGGCCCAAAAATAAAAATGGTATGTGTGTGGGGGGGAGAGGGTGCAAAAGCATGGGGAACGATGTGGGAAAGGGGATAGATGAGGTCAGTACTGGGAACGTCGCAGGTGGGAGGCCATTTCATAACATTTCTTGTTGATCAAGCCACCATGGACACCTTCTTTGCCCATCAGCAGGACTAGCATCTTGGCAGTCATGGTGACAGTGACGTTGAAGGTGGGAGCTCCTCCAGTACTCTTGGTACGAAGATCCATGGTGAATTCCCCATCCTGCAGCAGTGAGTCCCGGATCACAGAACATTTCTGGCCCCCAAGTGTCAGCCCATTTACGAAAAAACTTGACCAGTCTTTGCCAACCAGGACACCGACTTCAGCTGGCGTGATGCTCACGAAGGTCTTCCTGGGGACGGCGGCCCAGACGGACGGCGAGTCCTTGTAACCTACGATGGCCGCGTCCTGACAGGTCCCGTAAGCCATGAGGTTGTCGATGTAGGCGCTCCACCCGGCCATGGCGCTGCTGCTGCTGGGGCTGCTCTCGGGATGCGGGCGGGGGGAGGCCGGGAGCTCGGGCACGCCCGCTGCCGTCTGGACCGGCTCAGCTCGCTGTGCAGCAGCCCGAGCTCGCACCGCCGCCATTTACTTATTTTTATCTCTACCATCAATAACTATTTTTGTACATATCATGTCCTTATTTACAATTTTACTTATTTTATAATTGAGAACTCTTATTATATGAACATATTGCAAATTGGTCATACTTTCATTGGGTTATTCTCTTGTGTTCCCTTTACCCCTGCCCCATTTCTTTCTTTAGAAAAAAATTTTTATAGAGTACCTACTGCTATTGGGAAACAAGCTTTTGCTTAGAAGACAGATTTTTGTAAAAGTGGGGAAATCATAAGATGCTTTGCCAAGCTGTTTGCTTAGAGCAGTGTAAGATGAAAACCAGGGATTCCGTAGTGTTGAAGTTGTCTGCTTTCTGAGGTGTATGTTCTTCTCTGCCAAACTAGGATCTTTTGCGACCTTAGAATAGACACTTTTTGTGTGAAAAGGCTCTAGCCGGCCCTGGGGCTGAGGGTCATAGTGGCTGCCTTTCAAAAGCCTCTTGACCAGAAGGAAAGTTGCAGGGACCTGGACAGCAAGGCTGGCCACCTCCAGGTGGGGCTACTGTAGAGGGCCGTGAGGAATGCTGGGGACTGGAGGGCCAGCTCCACGGAGAACATTTGCCTGACATAAACAAAAGTCCTGGCTTCCAGCCCTAGCACTTCACAGATTTCAAAGGATTGATGGAATGTGGGAATTAAATTAACAAACACTTAAAATCTTCAGAGTTTTGGATAGACTGGATAGTTTTGGGTTATTTCTTTATTGCCACTGTGACTTGATGACGAGGGCAGGGGAAACCTTCATTTTTGTGGTTTCCCATTTATTCCAGCACAGCTATGAAAAACAGTTTGAGGCTTAAAGATTTCTATGCCAGTGGAAAAAAAGGAGAAAGAGAAAGATTACTTTTTTATTGTGTTTTTCAAACAGATTTTTCCCCTCTTCCCCATCCCCTTTCCCTATGCTCTCCTCTTCCCACCATAGTACCCTTTTGACTTTCTTATTAAAGGTTTCGTTTTTGTACCTCATCCCTTTACTGATCTCTTGTTCTGTCATGGTCTTCTGTCTCATTTCATAGTATAATGAAGGATTTTTTAAAAAGATGAAATCATGACATGTAAATGTAAGTGATTTTATTAACAAATAAGGGAACTAACCAGTAAGATGTTACAACTTGTTCAAGGAAAAATTCAAAAATGTTCTTCTCTCCCTCACATCCCTTCTCTCCATTAAGT
>PVHP010052640.1:0-11026 GCA_004024765.1 Zapus hudsonius
TGCAGTGATTCTGAAGCTGAGGAGAGGCTGGGCGGCCCCAAACCCGGGCCTGTATTCCAGACAGACACCAAACCTCGGTGGAGAGACAATCCCTCCCCTCTCAGATAGTGGGGAGGACCACCTCTGAGGACCGGCTACTCCCACGGGGAAGCCTCTCACTTGGCGCCAAGGACCGGGAATCTGCCACGAGGGAACAAAGGCAGAGCCTGAGGTGCACAGGCACAGCTGCTGGCTCCCCTGCAGAACCGAGAGCTGCCGGGAACCCGCAGTGGTTCTGAAGCTGAGGAGAGGCTAGGCGGCCCCAAACCCAGGCCTGTATTCCAGACAGACACCAAACCTCCATGGAGAGACAATCCCTCCCCTCTCAGATAGTGGGGAGGACCACCTCTGAGGACCGGCTACTCCCGTGGGAAACCCTCTCAATTGGCGCCAAGGATCTGAACCCGTGCGAGGGGACAAAGGTGTGAGCCCTGGGCACACTAGGCCCAGCCAGCTCCGTGCTCCCCTGCAGAGCTGAGATCAGCTGGGGAACCCTGCTGTGTTCCCCAAAGCCGAAGCCAAGGAGAGGCCGTGAGCCGATGCCTGAGTCTCAATCCTGCAATGGAACCTCCGCGGAGAGCTTGGAATCCGCCCCGAGGGGATAATGGCGGGAGCTAGTGGGGGGGAGGGCTCGGCCCTCTGCTCCACAGGGGAGCAGAGAGCTGCTGGTGAACCCCGTCTGCTGCAGCCCAGGGGTTCGGGAGGGAGGGAGAGAGAGCCCGAACTCGGGTCCGGCTGGTGTCCAAAGCCTGGATACCAGCTGAAGAGATCAAACCTTTCCGGAGAGTCCTGTCGACGTTGTTACTCGGTCACCATCTTGCTCTGCCCCCTCTATGCTAGGTTTTTCACATCTTTTTTTTTTCTTTTCATGTTTGCTATATGAAATTGGGAGCCTTGAAATTTGGTACATAATTTTTTACAATTTTCATGATTTCTTGATGATGATTCATCATCTTTATTGATGCATATGTCTTATTATTATGCATTATTATATTATGTATTTATATACTATTTATTATTATTTATTATACTATCATATTATGTATTATATTATTACATTATTATATTATTTTATTTTATTATAGTATGCATTATTATTAATGCATACTATATTAATGCATACATATATTGCATACTTTATTAATGCATACTTGGTCATATTTAACTTTGAAACCTCCTTTATTACATATAAAAACAGCCACACCTTCCTGCTTAAACTTTCCTATGGGAAGGCTGCTTTGCCTCCTTTGATACTCATTTTGTGGATGTCTTTGATAACTAGGTACTTTCCTTTAAGGCAACAGGTAGTTTGAACTATTTTTTTTTAATCCATTCAGTTACTTTATGATCATTGATCTTTTTAAAGGGTAGGAATCTGAATTATTTCTCTGACATTTTCCTTACCTCAGTGGTTTGGGCTCCTATTATACGGTTAGGAGTCTGGATATGAGATGTGGATGGGTTGGTAACTCATATTCTTTGAGTTTCTCTATTGTGTATTTTGCATCTAATTTAGATTTAAATTATTATTCAGCAGTACTTGGTGTTTGCTTTTCAGTAGTACTTGATTTTGTTCTTCTGCAGTATTCTTGGAGCAGACCAGAATATGAGAATAAGTTTACTGCTCCCCCTTCCCCCCCACATTCACTGTTACATCCTACTGATGTTGTTCCACCAGGTGGCTAATCTCATTACATTCTACTGATGTTTGTCTGCCAGGTTGCTAATCTCATTGCATGAAGTGGGAAACTGTCAGAGCTCTGAAGTTCTGTGAGATAAGGAAGAGACAAGGCCAGGGAATACCTGGGGAGAATATCTGAATTTCCTGAAACCTATTGTAAATGTGTAAACTGTTAGGTGATGGGTAACTCACATGTGTAATGTCACATACCCTACTCTGTACTGACTATAAAACTCCTTGTCAACTGGGGTGCAGGGCCCCAGACCTTTTTCCTGAGATTGGAGCCCCCTGCCTGGGCTTAGAATAAAACTTCACTCTCCTCTTGCCAAAGTGGCTCTGTCTTTTGTCACTGGGTATTTCTGCAACAATTTTGAAGTGCCCCTGCGAGATTGGACAGCCATACCCCACTTCTTGGGTAAAACGTGCCCACCACTCTGGGGCCCTGCAGCCCACTGAGGCCATTGGAAATGGAGTAGTGTGCACCCCCCCCCCACCGTGATTCAGAGGTCTCCTTTCCAGGAGGCTGATGGAGGACTGCTGAGCCCCGGACTGGCACCACCGAAAGGTGAAGGGAGACTGGAGTCTGAATTGGCCACCTAAACTAGGTAGGACCCCTGGGGTAGCCAGAAAGGGTGTCAATGCAGGCCTGATTCCCCCCCAGGGTGGGAAGCTGCTCTTGAAGTGTCCCTAGCATGCAGCACCCCCCCTACCATCTGAGACCAATGCAATACCAGTCGCCTGGTCTATAGCTAGCTAGGATTTTAGTGGGAATTAACTAGGGAACAAAACAGTTTAAACTCTGAGTGACTGTGTGTGAATGTGAGAGTGGTTGCGCAGGCCAGTTTACTGGTTCACTGGTTGCAAACTGGGCTGCTGGCTCCGATTCTGATTGGGCCCCAACCTGCGGTTCTGCTGGAGTCGTTTCACCTAAATGGGCTCTCAGTCTCCTGATTACAGGAGGCTCACCTGGTACGGGGTTTATACATGCGGCCCTTATTGGTAAGACTCCTTAAGTCACTGTGGCAAACCAGGTGGGCATCTGAGTGAGGGAGAGGCTGGTACTCTCCACCCCCTTCCTTTGCACACACAACATACACCCTAGGCACATATAAAACCCCATCATGGGCTCAGCTCAATCTAAGCGTCCAACCGTGCTATAGACCATGCTAGGTAATTTTAAAGCAGGCTTTGCTGCAGAAATTATGGTGGTAAACTGAAGTGTTCCAAACTCAAAACTTTCTGTGTATTTGATTAGCCGGCCTTTGACATTGGATGGCCATCTGAGGGTACCCTTGACCTAGAGACCATCAACCAAGTGAGGGACCTCTGCATAGGAGATCTGGGACATTCAGAGTGCTTTCCCTACATCGACACATGGTTTGGACTTGCAAAATGCCCACCAGATTGGGTTCGGTTCCACGCACCACAAAAGCGGATGACTTTCCTGTCCACCCGTGCACTGAAATCAAAGAGAACACCGCAGAAATCTCTAATTTTCACAGCCCATGAAAATGACTCTGAACTTCCTGCTCCACTGCCACCTTATCTTCCACTACTGCTGGCCCCAACTGTCCCAGCCTCATCTGACTCAGAACAAAATCCACCTTCCCCAACTAAGATCTGCCCGCCCCTGCCTAAGGCTACACCACAGGAGGCCACACCAGAGACTTTCCTCATGAAGCTGCAGCCTCCTGAGGACTGCCCCACCATTGAAAAATGGGGCAGGTCTCCCAATTCTGGATGGCTGACAACAGAGAAGAATGCCATTCCCCTGTGCCCACTGGTGGCAAACACCAGACCCTATGGTCCTCCAGGATGATGGAACTTTGGGACCAGGCCCAACACAATACATTTACCTGCCATTCACCACCGCAGACCTTTTGAACTGGCATCATCATACTCCACCGTATTCAGAGCAACCTCAAGCCACCAGACCTTCTGAGCACTATCATGCACAGTCACTTACCAATGTGGGAAGATTGTGGCCAGTTTATGGCCACACTCTTTACCTCGGATGAAAGGCGGTGAATTTTCCAAGCTGCCAGGGCATGTCTCATTACACGAGCTCCCCCAGAGGCTATGAACCCTGAATGGTACGCTGATAATGCCCATTGAGACACTAGACCCAATTGGGACCCCAATACCAGGGAAGGGATAGAATCTCTCACCCTGATGAGATGGGCAATCCTGGAAGGAGCTTGAACCGGAGTCCGAGGAGCCACTAACCTATCAAAGGTCAGTGAGGTGACTCAGAAGGCAGATGAACTACCCTGTCAGTTCTATGAGAGACTCTGTGATGCTTATCTGCAGTTTCACTCCATTTGACCCTGAGGCAAAAGAACATGGATCAATGATAAACACGACCTTTGTACAGAAGTCTGCTCCAGACATTCACCTTAAGCTGCAAAGGCTGGAAGGCTTTGCAGGAATGAACATAGATCAGCTCATAGACATTGCAGCTAAGGGGGTTACAAATAGAGAGGAGACTGCTAGGAAGGAGAAGGAAAAGTACTTGGAAAAGAAAGCCAGAATTATGGCAGTAGCTCTCCAAGAGGAGATAGGCACCTGGAACCCGAGAATATCCCCCAATGGGAAGAGAAACTGTCGCAATCTTCTTGATAGAGACCAATGTGCTTACTGTAAGAAGAAGGGGCACTGGAAGAATGAGTGTCTCAAAAAGAAGGAAAAAAAGACCGGCCAACAAGAGACTCCCATGCTTGGTAAAGGACCAAGCCAGTGGTGGCAGCAATTGCCCAGCAACCCCAAACCCCTGATACTGGGGACCATGAATGGGGAATTGGGACTGACAGTTATTGAAGGCGACAGGGCTCAATACCCATTGGCCCCCATGAGCCCTTGGTCCGAGTAGATCTGGGGGGGGGGGGCAAACCATGACATTTATATTAGATACTGGCACAACTATCTCAACTGTGACCACCCCCAATGGAAAGCTCACCAGAGACTTTGTTACTATTATGGGGGCAACTGGAACCACCAAGAAATACAGGTTCTATGAACCACAAGATTGTTAAATAGGAAGCCACCAAGTTTGCCACCTGTTTCTGTGTGTGCCAGAGGCCCCAGGTCCCCTACTGGGCAGAGACTTGTTATCAAAACTAGGCACCACAGTAACCATGGATGTGAACCCTGCCACTAACTCGGACCCTCTACCAGTGTTAATGTTGGAAGTCCAACTAGAGGAAGAATGGAGACTTCAGCAAGAAATAAGTAGGGAGAGGGCTCTTGATGCCACAAACATTAACTGGTTCCTGGAGCGATTTCCCCAGGTCTGGGACACATGGAGGAACTGGCCTAGCCAGAGGCCATCCATGGGTATTTGTGGCACTCATGCCAGGTGCCATCCCAGTGAGACAGAAGCAATATCCAATTCCCTTGGAAGCTAGAATGGGAATAGCACCCTGCATCAAAAGACTCAAAGAGGAGGGGATTTTAAAGGAGATACAGTCTCCCTGGAACACTGCTTTGCTCCCAGTGAAAAAGCGGAGGACCAACAATTACCGGCCAGTACGAGACTTTGCACCCGACAGTCCCAAACCCATATACTTTACTGAGCCTGATAACCACCCACAGCAGCAGTCTTTACATGTCTGGACTTGAGGGATGCTTTCTTTCTTTATTTAAAAAAATTATTGTCCATATTGAGTTACAACATTTAGTGAGCAAACAATGAATTGTTATCGCCAATTTCCCGCTGCCCTCCCCTCCCCTCTCCACAGGATAACCTCCTCCATGGGTCGTCTGGATCAGTCCTTGTGACAGGGGATCATGGTTAGCCTAGTATTCAGCCAGGTTCTCCTGGCCATGCCTCTGGATAATCTCCCCCACCATGGCTCTTAAAATCTTTCTGCCCCCTCTTCCGCATAGTTCCCTGAGTCATGGTGGATGAGTATTAAGGCTGCTTTAAGGTTGTGAGTTTAGGGGTCTTTGTGTCGAAATCGTTGGTTTCTGTCTCACTGGCTTATCCTATGTTGATTTAATGGATGTGGCTGTGGGCCCCTTGTTCATCCCGTCATTTTCTGCGGGGTTCCATTTGTATCCTCCACAATATGACTTTGTTGGCTCTTCTCATGCTAGAATCTTAGCTATCGGCCTACGGTCGGTTGGTAGGGTTAGATGGGCCCCAGCTCTCTCGCTGCATCCTGAAAAATACAAACACAATCTCCATTGGAGAATGAGATCAGTGTAGGTTAACAAATATACACAATTCTGGATTACCTAGATTCTATTTTTAGTAGCCTCCCTGTCACTCGCTCCCATAGGGCATCTTGTTTTGGGAGCCCAAAAGTACGGGATCTGGTGCCTATCGCCCTGAATCCCTAGTTCCAGACAAGGGGTCCCCCTCACTAAGTGGAAAATTGGTCGAATTTGAAAGCTGTTGATTGTCTCCCCCAGGCCCAGGCTCCTCCAATACACAAGTGCTCCTTTGTTGGTTCGCTGTCCCTCCCAGCAGGAGGTGTGGTCAGCCTACTCATGGCCGCAGATTGTGTTTCGTGTCAATCCTCTCTGTTTACTCCAGCTGTCGTTGATCAGTTTCCCCTGGCAGCCTGTGCAGTGCCTTCCAGCACTACACTAACTGCCTTCTGGGGGCTGGATACCGTTCCAGACATTGAAGGGTTTCTTGATGCTGATCGATGCAGTCTGTGGTTTCTTCAGTAACAGGGCTTTGCCTCAGGCCTGGGAGAGCACTCAAGAGCTTTTACAGAATTCTGTTTTGTTGTTGGAATCTCATGAGTTGCTTTGATCAACAGCTCAGTGAGGGAAGGAAACAGTGTTTGGAACCAGGGGTTGTCAGGCTGATCTAATTATTCACAGGCTTAGACTACCTCCCTACTACTACTCATGGCCCCTCTTGCCAGGCGACGTTCACTATTTTCTCAACAGGTTACAGTATGCTCGTAAGGATTTTATAGTTTTGAACGTAATATGGTTTATCCGCATGCTTATGCCATTCCCCTCCCCCATCCCTTACCCCTCATTCATAACATCTCACTTCTTTCTACTAGTCTGCATAAAGAAAACGGTTATCCTGGTTAAGGACCACATATGAGGGAGAATATGTGGTGTTCTATTCTCTGTTCTTTTGAGTGATCGCTTAGTAAAATCTACTCAAAGTCAGACCATTTTTTCTTAAATTTTGATATTTCATTTTTCCTTTCAGCTGAGTAAAATTCCATCGTGTAAATATACCACAGTTTCTCTGTCCATTCCTCCATGGATGGGCATTTGGGCTGATTCCAATTCTTGGCTATTATGAATTGAGCTGCTACAAATATAGTTGTACAAAATTTTCTGCATCGAGATGTGGCATCCTGCGGGTAGATGCCTAGTAGAGGAATAGCTGGGTCCATTGGTAGTTCTATGTCGATTCTGTCTAGAAGTTTCCACACTGCTTTCCATAGTGGTTGAACAAGTTTGTAATCCCACCAGCAGTGAATGAGAGTTCCTTTTTCCCCCCGCATCCTCGCCAGCAACGATTGTTGTTGGTTTTCTTTATGATTGCCATTCTGACAGGGGTAAGACAGTATCTCATTGTGGTTTTGATTTGCATTTCCCTGATTCTTAAGGATGCTGAGCACTTTCTTTAATGAGTCAAGGCCATTTGTGTCTCCTCCTCCATGAATTGTCTGTTGAGATCAGTACCCCATTTTGTGAGGGGGCAATTTGCTTTTTTGTTATTAATTTTTTTTTGAGTTCTCTGTAGGTTCTGGAAATTAGGCCTTTGTCAGAGTTGTAGCTGGAGAAAATCATCTCCCAGTTTGAAGGGGGTCTATTGACTTTGAGAACAGTGTTTTTGTCTGTACAGAAGCTTTTCAGCCTGATCAGGTCCCATTGATTAAGTGACTATTGCACTTCTTGGGCTACTGGAGATTTGCTCAGGAAGTTGTTCCCTACTCCTATCTCATGTAGGGTTCCTGCTACTTTTTCTTCCAGGGTGTTCAGGGTTACAGGCTTGATATTGAGGTCTTTGATCCATTTGGAGTTGACCTGTGTGCATGGTGAAAGGAGAGGGTCTATTTTCATTTATTGTTCATAATGAGTTACATTGTTTAGTGGGCCAACCATGAGTTGTTATTCCCAAATCCCCATTGCCCCCCTTCCCCATCCACAGTCAGCTGGATATCATCCTCAGTGGGCCGTCTGTATCAGTCTTTGTAGTAGGGGACCATGGATAGCTCATTCTTCATCCGGGCTCTCCTGTCTCAAGTGTGTAGTTACTGAGGGTTGCCAAATCTCTGCTATTCTCCCTCACCGTGGCTCTCACAATCTTTCCGCCCCCTCTTCCGCTCAGTTCCCTGAGTGGTGGTGGGCAAGGATTGAGGCTGCTATGCTGTTGTGAATTTAGGCTGTTTTGTGTCGAGATTCGTTGGTTTCTGTCACACTGGCTTATCTTTTGTTGATTGAATGGCTATGGCTGTGGGTCCCTTGTACATTCAATCATTCTCTGTGGGGTTCCATATGAATCCTCCCCCGTATGACTGTGGTGGCTCAACTTTGTCAGGATCTCATCTTTCTGCCTGCAGTCGGTTGGTAGGGTTATATGGGCCACAGTTCCCTCGATGTATCCTGAAAAATACAAAAACAATCTCCGTCGGAGAATGAGGTCAGTATCAGTTAACAAATATACAACAATCTGGATTACTTAGCTTCTATTTTTAAAAGCCTCCCAGGCAGTCACTAGCATAGTGCTTCTTTTCTTGGGAGCCCAAGAGTATGGGATCTGGTGCATATCGCCATGAATCCCCTGTTCCAATCAAGGGTTGCTCAGGAAGTTGTTCCCTACTCCTATCTCATGTAGGGTTCCTCCTACTTTTTCTTCCAGGGTGTTCAGGGTTACAGGCTTGATATTGAGGTCTTTGATCCATTTGGAGTTGACCTATGTGCGTGGTGAAAGGAGTGGGTCTATTGTCATTTTTTTACACATGTTTATCCAATTTGTCCTGCACCATTTGTTGAAGATGCTATCTTTGGCCCAGCATACATTGTTGGCACCCTTGTCGAAGACTAAGAAGCTGAAGTCACTTGTATTAAAGGCTGGGTCTCCAATTCTATTTCACTGGTCAGACTGTCTCTTTTTTTTCTGCCAATACCATGCTGTTTTAGTTACTATGGCTTTGTAGTATGTTTTAAAGTCAGGTATGGTGATACCTCCTGCATAATTTTTTCTGCTCAGAATAGTTTTAGCTATTTGAGGTCTCTTAACCTTCCAAATGAATTTGGAGATAATTTTTTCAATGTCTGTGAAGAAGGAGGTTGGGATTTTTTTGGCATCACATTGAATCTGTAGATTGCTTTTGGCAGGATTGCCATTTTCAGTATATTGATTCTCCCTATCCATGAGCACGGAGTATCTTTCCATCTCGTTACATCCTCCTCTATTTCCCTCTTGAGTGTTTCAATACTTTCCTTATATAAGTCTTTCACTACCTTGGTTAGTGATATTCCCAGGTATTTAATTTTATTTGAGGATATAGAGAACGGGACAGTTTCTCTGATGTCTTTTTCCGAATGCTTGTCTCCTGTTTATAGAAAGGCTACTGATTTTTGTGTGTTAATTTTGTATCCTGCCACTTTGCTGAAGGCATTGATCACATTCAGGAGTTTATTAATACTTCTCTTTGGGTCTGATATATACAAGATCATGTCATCTGCAAAGAGGGATATTTTGACTTCTTCCTCTCCAATTTGTATCCCTTTTATGTTGTTCTCTTGTCTTATTACTTGGGTTAGAACTTCAAGCACTATGTTAAATAGCAATGGTGAGAGTGGATATCCCTGTCTTGTTTCTGAGTTGACGGGGAACTCCTTGAGTCGTTCCCCATTGAGGATGATTTGTGCTTTAGGATATCTGTATATTGACTTTATCATGTTGAGGTCATGATAAAGGTCATAGGATGTCACGAGGTCATAGGCCGTCTATGCCTATTCTTTCCAGGTTTTTGAATATGAAGTTATGTTGAATTTTCTCAAAAGCCTTCTGTGCATCAATTGATATGACCATGTGGTTTTTGCGGATGAGTTTGTTAATGTGGTGAATTATATTTATCGACTTTCGTATGTTGAATCATCCCTGCATCCCTGGGATGAAGCCCACTTGGTCAGGGTGAATTACAGTCTTTATGTGGGTTTGTATTCGGTTTACTGGGATTTTGTTTAGGATTTTTGCATTCAAGTTAATCAGGGATATGGGTCTCTAGTTTTCTTTTCTTGTTACATCCTTGTCTGTTTTGGGAATTAGGGCGATGGTAGCTTCATAAAAGGAGTTTGGGAGCCTACCCTCTTTTTCTATATCCCTGACAAGCTTCAAAAAGAAAGGTTTCAGTTCTGTGATGAATGTTTGGTAGAATTCATCTGAGAAACCATCTGGACCTGGGCTTTTTTGTTTGGGGAGTTTCTTGATTACCGATTCAATCTCTGTGATTGTTATCAGATGGTTTAGTATCTTTATCTGCTCTGGTCTGAGCTTTGGAAGTTTGTAGGTGTCCAGGAATTTATCCATTTCCTCCCGATTCTCTAATTTTGTAGAGTAGAGGTTTTGAAAGTATGACCTGATGATACATCCAATCTCTTCAGGATCTGTTGTGATCTTACCCTTGTCATTTTTTATTTTGTTAATTTGGGCTTTCTCAGCTTTTCATTTGATTAAGTTGGCCAGGGGTTTGTCGATCTTATGACTTTTTCAAAGAACCAACTTTTTGATTTGTCTATTTTTTCAATTGTTTTCTTTGTCTCCAAGTCATTAATCTCAGCTCTGATCTTAATTATTTCCTTGCATCTCGAGCTCCTAGGGTTGGATTTTTCCATCTGTTCTAATGACCTTAGTTGTGAAGATAGTTGGTTAATTTGAGACTTCTCTGTCTTTGTTATGAAAGCATTTAGAGCAATGAATTTCCCCCTTAGAACTGCTTTCATTGTGTCCCACAAGTTCTGAAAGGTTGTGTCCTCATTATCATTTGTTTCTAGGAAGTTCTGGATTTTCTGTCTGATTTCTTGTTTGACCCATTCATTGTTCAGGAGCGAGTTGTTCAGTCGCCAGTACCTGTTGAAATTTTTGCATCCTGTACCGTTGTTAATTTCTACCTTTAATCCATTGTGGTCTGATATGATGCAGGGGATTACATTGATCTTTCTGAATTTGCTGAGGGATGATTTATGGCCCAGTATATGGTCAATTTTGGAAAAAGTTCCATGCGCTGCTGAGAAGAATGTGTAATCTGTGTCCTTGGGGTGGAATGTTCTGAAGATGTCTGTTATCCCTAGCTTGTCTATGGTGCTATTTAGCAACTT
>PVHP010052641.1:0-11129 GCA_004024765.1 Zapus hudsonius
GTTTTCCCTGCCAGGATGGAGTCTCCCCTGAAGTCCATAAGCCAAATAAACCCATTCCTCTACAAGCCGCTTTTGTTTGGGTTCTCTTTGTGCAGCAACTAGAAAGCTGACCACAACAACATTGAATGTCCCTTCCAAAAATAAGGTTCCTCGCTTGCAGACAGCTATTTTCCTAAAGCCCTTTTCTCTCTGAGTTGAGGAGGAGAACAGACAGGCATTTACATTTTACTCTCTGCATGTCTACCAGCTCAGTGATCTGGGGTGGGTATCTTATTCTCTGCCCTCAGAGAGAGGAAGACACCGGGGTCTTCACAGGGAGTGAATTTTCTGCTTTGACTTAGAGTAGAATGCAGTGTGGTTTTCCCCAACAAGGAGGATTTGATCCACAAGAGCTCTGGTTCTGCTCTGCTCTCCCTCTTGGAGCACAGGAACAAACTGAAGCCTTTCTCCAATGCAGAAGGAATCCGGTCTGACTGGAACATCTGGATTTCTAGCTTGGGGTGGAGAGTCCCCAGAGAAGCCTTGGCCAACAGTGGGACCCAAACACACAGGACAGGATGCTAGGGACCTGTAGATGGCTCCTGTCACTCAGACTACCTCAGAGCAGCACAACTCTTGGTTGTACACATGACAGTGTGGGTGTGGTTTGAGATGGCCGTGGAGGGCTCCAGGGGTCATGTTGACCACACGGTGTGGCCGCAGGACGTGCGTGGCAGGCCAGCAGGGAAGAAACCAAGGTCCAGTCTTGCCACAAACCTGTGATGTGACTTCCAGCAAGCCTCTTTCTGTCCCCAAGCCTCAGTTTCTCATTTGCAATTCACAAAACTATAGTGATAGCCCTTGGTCAGCTCTAAGTTTTGAATGGGACTAGAGGGACTAGAGGCCCTTGGGGACCTCCTGCGGTGGAGATGGATTTATTCCCCAGGTGATTTGAGAACGGAAGGCGTCCCTGCACAGTGGAAATCTTGTGTGGAAACCCTGTCCCAAACCTGCAGGCGAGTGCAGAGGTTAAGATAGCAGCAGCAAGGAGGCCCACCCATCAGACAAACTGAGGACAGTGGTGATTGTGTCATCTGCATCCTGGCTGGTCTCTCCAGGTCCCAGCTGAGAAAAGCCACTCTGTACCACTGTACCCAGTACACTGTGTTTAGTTTGTCTGTGGTGGCTGATGTGAGGCACTTAAAACAACCCATACAGAATGCTTTTGCCTTCAGAGCAGTCTGATGGGTGGACAGGTGGAGGCCCAGGGCACCCTGTACCTATACCTGTCCTGTCTGTAGTCTGATGGGTAGACAGGTGGAGGCCCAGGGCACCCTGAACCTACACCTGTCCTGTCTGTAGTCTGATGGGTGGATGGGTGGAGGCCCAGGGCACCCTGCACCTACACCTGTCCTGTCTGTAGTCTGATGGGTGGATGGGTAGAGGCCCAGGGCACCCTACACCTACACTTTTCCTGTCTGTAGTCTGATGGGTAGACAGGTGGAGGCCCAGGGCACCCTGAACCTACACCTGTCCTGTCTGTAGTCTGATGGGTGGATGGGTGGAGGCCCAGGGCACCCTGCACCTACACCTGTCCTGTCTATAGACGGGTAGATGGGTGGAGGCTCAGGGTACCTTGTATCTGCCTTGTGCCATCTGCAGTCTGGTGTCACAGTCCCCCTGAAGCCATCTGCTCTGGCACTTTACTCCTTCAGTAAAGACCTGTAACCTAAGGGTCCATCCAGGTGGCCATGTAACCTAAGGGGCCGTCCTGGCCCATCCAGGACACCATGTAACCTAAGGGGGCGTCCTGGCCCATCCAGGTCGCCATGCCAACGTTCTCTAAACTAACTTGGTTTATAAATGAGAGTATTGAGGCTGGAAGTCCCAGATGAAGACATAGCAGGTTTGGTGACTGACAAGGCCCACTTTCTGGTTCATAGATTGTGCCTTCTAGCTGGGTCCTCACCTGGCTAAAGGCTGAGGGAGGTCTCTGGAATGCTTTTATAAGAGAGCTCATCCCATTTATGAGGGATTTACCATCACACTCCCAATCACATCTCAGGGGCCCTACCTCCAAACATCATCTCATTGAGGACTAGGACTTTAAAGTATTCAGAACATAACAGAGACTTTCATACTGACATGGCCAACCAGTCCCCCCCCCCCCCCCCCCCCCCCCGTTGGAGGGGCAATACTGCGACTGCAGAGTGTCTTCCTAGCCACCTGCAGGGCTGACAGGAATTTTCTGTAGCCTCATTTAAAACCAAGGAAGGAAAGAAAGAAAAAATTACGATGGTCAGTGAAGTCTGATTTTCAAAACCTTCTTGCTATGAATGGCTTTTTAATAAAGATTTTAAAACTTAGTGTTTGAAAACAACTCAATGTGTGGTTTTGAATTCTCGGTACCTTAGCCTTGGGGATGGATCTTCTTTCCTTCATGAGTGATTCCTTCATTGTGTCAATCACACCATTTGGTCTAAATGAAAGTGGACTCGTGTGAGTATGGTTTGGTCTGGTCTTTTATATTGGGGTGTTTGGAATAGTGAAACCCAGGTAGCTGGAGAACTCGGTGCTCCTGAATGGAACATAATAGACCAAGTAGAGCTGGAAAACATTATGGAACTGACTTTGACCGTCATGATTAGAGAGGATGAAAGCCCACAGACTTGGAGAACAGACACAGAGGAAGAGGCTGAGGCGGGATGCAGGGTGCAATTAACAAGGGACTTTGCAGACGGATTCTTATAACTGGACTCCATCTTATGGCATAAAAAGTGAAGAAATATAGGAAGGGCAAGTTGGAGACTAGAAGATTACAGTAATATAGCTTCTCAGCTAATTGATTAGCAATTATAGGCGGTAATATTGTTCATTTTTAATTGTGTTTAATCTCTATTTTGGTAATAAAGATTATTGTTTTGGATTATGACTTTATCCTACTATACTAATTACTAACTTGTGAAATTAAAGTGCATATTTTCACATCCTGAAAAAAAAATTCACAACATGCCCTTATATAATGACTCTTCTTCTTCTTCTTTTTGAACAGCCTGTTTTGAGGAGGGGACGTGTTTTATCGCTATATTTTTTTCAGAGCCAATTTTGGCATGGAAATGGGATTGGGTTTATTTACCAAAAATATAGGCCTTTTATAAGTCACATTTTTTTTTTAGGAAGCGAAGAAAAGAGAAGATATTGCTGAACATAAATCTAAGGAGTGAGAGAACCCCACAAGATTTATATGGAAAATGGACTTTTAATTTGAAAGGGGTTTGTGTTCTTCTAGAATGGTCTGCAAATTTTGGCTGGGCTACTCTGTATGACCCACTCAGAACCACTCAGCTGGCTTGTCCACTGACATATTCTCAGACCGAGCCTGCTCTGTCCAGAGACAAATGCCATTTTGCCTCATGTGGTCCGTGTGCTAAAAATTTCCCACAAGCCTCTCATATCCTGCCATGCATGTTTCCAGCCCTCTCATCCTCCCCTTCTCCCCCCCGCCATGTTGAGGGAGCACATCTGTGGACTCTAGTAACACACACCCAAGAAAGCATTTCCCAGACTTCATTCAGGGTCTCTGCAAGTCCCACCCAGTGGCCTCTTTTCCCCCTGACTCCAAACCATAGAACTCCTCCAGTACCCTTCTGGCTGGCCCTATATCCTCCCTCCTCACCCTCACAAATTCTAAGCTTGTGTGTATTAAAGGATATCACATACTGAAGCCATTGTGAGAATCTGCGGACCACACAACTTTCCAGTTTTTTTCTTTGCTGGTATAAATCAGATCTTAAATCCTTCAGGCTCAGCGGCCTCTCTCTGGTAGCCATCCCACCCCCCTGTCATAGTAGGATGCAGCCCTGAGCATCCTGGGAGTCAGTGGGAGTCTGATGGCTAGGTTTTGTTGTCAACTTGATCTTTTTAGTAATCTTGGGTGGGTCTCTGAGGATGTTTACAAGAAGGCAGCCTCTCAGTAGGGGGCAGGATGTAAAGAAGCTCAAAGAAGCTACAACTAAGCATCCTTTCCTGTGTGGGCTGTGCAGGAAGGAAAATACAGAGACTCAGGAAGCCATTAAGTCTGGGGAAGGGTTTTAAGATCTCACCCTAAGGCTATATAAAGGGGAAGAGATTCTCTCCTTGGCTCTCCTGCCTGTTTGCTGTTTTGTGTGTGTGGTGTAGGTGATGGGTTTCTCCTTCTACTTGGACTTGTGAAAGAGGGCCAGCCTCTTTCGCTGTCATGGAACTTCCCCTCAATCTGTAGTTTCAATAAATACTTTCCTCCCCCAAATTGTGCCTGGTTTGAAGATTCATCCCATTGGCGTGTGGCTGACTACGACAGGGAGCCACTGTGCTCACAGACCTTCCCACATAGACAACTTGAGAACTCGGCCCACGGGCTGTTATTTGCTAATTCTGGTAGAGATATTTACAGTCTAAGATGACACATACATGTGATTAATTTACTGCTAGAATGGAAAACATGTCCTTTGTTAATGAAGCTGATTTGTGACCACAGTGCTGACAGCGGCTCATGCCTCGCTGGGACATTCCTTGCATTTCATCTCCAGAAAGACTGCGCCTGTGTGTCACTAATGGTGCATGACAGGCTTATCCCACCACAGGTAAACCCTTACGGAAAGAGACCGGGACAAGAGATCTTCTGGGATTCCAGCTGGTACGTGTTCTTTGCTCTGGTCTATTAGGTCAATGGTATCGATTATGCTGTTCTATAAACACTGAGATGCCAAGAGTGCCTCATTGCTGAGAGTTTTGCACATGGATCCCCCCCCCCCCACTGGAGCACGGCTTTCCAATAACATAAACCAAGGCAGCTCCCATGTCAGAGTCTCCTCTCAGGGGAGGAGGTACAATTCCACTCAGACCTTCTGACCCTAAAGTTGTCACTTGATTTCACAGCCGAGCTTCATCCAATGAGCAGAAATGCCCGCCAAAGTCCCTCCTTTCCACAGATCTCGGTGCCTCACCCATGGCACTCTGTGACCAGGTGTGTTCCTAAGGCTCCTCAGATCCGCGTTTACTCCAAACAAAGCTTCTTTTTTGTCTTGAATGGTCCGGTTTCTTGCTCCACACTTCCTCCTATAACCCTGGAGATGGCACTCTTAAATGTCCCCAAAAGCTGATGTCATCGTGTGCCTTATTGCTTCCCAACCCAGAGTTGATTTTTAGACCTCGTCCTGCCTCTTGCTCCTCCCGCTTCCATGGATTTCCTCATAGTTCTTGGAAAGGCAAGTGAAACAGTGTCAAGGCCATGGACAAAAGCCATATAGGCTAAGCGGGTTTGAGCAGCCTTCCCTTCTTGCGTTTTAACAAAGCAGCTTGAGTTCTGTGCAGTTTCACATCCCTGGGCTTATTACAGCAATTCCTCTGGAATGAAGCCTTGCAAACTGTGCCTGAGGGGGGTGCTGGCTGGGCCCTGCCTTCCTCTGACGTCCCAGGTACAAGTCTATCACATTCCTGATACATGCAGGCCTTCAATTTCTCTGACTGAGAGCATTGAGCACGGGAGCTGGCAGGCATGGGCATGTGGGTCAGAGCTCTGCCCATGGCTTTGGCAGCCAACATCCTCTCATGCCCTGGAAGGCACAGTGGCCAGCCTTTGTACCATGCCCTTGGAAAGCCCCACAGCCCCTTTCATTGGGCAGTTTGCCTCAGTGAGCCAGTGTGTGGTGTGGGATTGCAGATCCCAGTGTCTGGTGCAGAGCTGGTGTGCAAGTGTGGGATTCCAGATCCTGGTGCACGGAGATCTCTTTGGAGGTCTTTACAACAGGAGTGTGTGCTAATGGGCTTTAGCTCATGGCAGTGGCCTCTTCAGATCTAGTAGTGAGTTTAAATACTTTGATTCCTTTTACTCAGCATTTTTGCCAGAGTCAACTGGATTGCAGGCCATCTCATGAAAACTTGGCAGCACAGAGCCCAGATCAAAGGCAGTGGAGAGGCAGCCAAGCCCAGTCCTGGGATCCCCAGGCCAGTGGCACTTAGCATGTCTGGGAGGCAAAACATCCATCGCCTTCCAGAGCTTCCAGCCAGCATTGCTGCCTCAGCATCCCCACCCCCTTCCATGGCTGCTCTGCCATCCATTCCAGAAGGAGCCACTTGTGAGCTATTAAAGACAGCAATGAAGTGCGCGGTGACAGCCGTGATTCCAGGAAAGATGGAGGAACCATCCAGGAAGGCATTCTCCTTTTCCACTGGCTGAGTCCATGAGGAGCAGAGAGCGGAGCCAGCCAGAGGCTGCGGGGAGGCCCTTTGGGACTGGCTTGTGGGGCGGGTGGAGGATTCTTTCAGGGACAGGAGTGTGAAGGGAACGTTTCATAAGTTCACAGGCAATAGACTCCAAACTTGCTCTCAGAAGTTTACGGATCCAGGGACCCTGTTGCCGAGGAAGATGAGGAGGACTTCATCTCTGTAATGCTCAGTTTGGTGTCTGAATACCAAGCTCCTTGTCTATTATGCTGAGCTTATCTACATACACAGGCATGCATGTGTGTACTTCCTATTAGGTAGTGCGGTGCTTGACTCAAGTGTCCACATAAACTCATGGTTCTGAATGCTGGATCCCCAGCTGATGGCAATTTGGGGATCGGAGCTTTCTGGAGATGTGTATTGTTGGGGGTGGGCTTATGGGGGTCGTAGCCAGCTTCCCCTTGCCAGTGTTTGGCACACTCTCCTGCTGCTGTTGTCCACCTGATGTTGGCCACGAGGTGATGTCCAGCCTCTGCTCATGCCATCGTTTTCCCTGCCATCATGGAGCTTCCCCTTGAGTCCGTAAGCCAGAATAAATATTTTCCTCCCATAAATGGCTTTTAGTTGGGTTCTTGTGCCAGCCCGGAGGAGCCGAGCACAACACACTGCATGGAGACAATGCACCTGTCTACAGTCTTCACCGATCATAAGTTGGCCTGGTCAGATGGAACTGGGAGGAGGAGACAGGTCAGGTGGCATGCTGTCCCCAGGTAGATGAGAGGAAATGGGAGGGAGAGAGATGGCTGCAGGGCTGGAACAGAGTTGATGAGAAGAGATGAAGCAGCTCCTTGCAGTACCTCAAAGGTTCTGTTCTTGCAGCTTTGTCAGGATGCTAAGTGGTCAGAGGCACTGGGAACTGGGTATCAGCAGAATGCTTCACAGGGGAAAGGGCCTAAGGAGGTGACGACAGTGCTTGGGACATCATTGCCAGTGGCTCATCCTCTGATGCTGTAACCCTACCCCTATCATTGAGTGCCCAGAGACTTTACAGTGACCTTTTTTTTCCCAAAGAGGATCTCATGTAGCCCAGGCTAGCCTTGAATTCCTGATCCGCCTATCTCCCTCTCGTGTGTTGGGATTGTAGGTGTGTACTGCCTTTACTGGTTTCATGGTGTCATTTAAAAAATATTTACTTATTTGCAAGGAGAGAGAGAGAGAGAGAGAGAGAGAGAGAGAGAGAGGAGACAGAGAGAATTTGCACACCAAGGCCTCCAGCCACTGCAAATGGACTCCAAACACATGTGCCACTGTGCATCTGGATTTTACTTGAGTACTGGGGAATCGAACTCAGGTCCTAAGGCACCTGCAGGCAAGGGCCTTAACCTCTGAGCCATCTCCCCAGGCCTCATGGTGTCTTTTGAAGTGAAAAAGTTTTTAGCTTTGATGAAGTACCATTTTACTTCTATTGCTTGTATTTCAGGCATTGTGCCCCAAAGCAAAGGAAGCACGAGAAAACGGAGTCATGAACCCTGTTCCCAGAATTCTCTAGTTTTACAGGTGGAAGGTTCTTCTGTCTCCAGCTAATTCTCTCTGTGACCTAGATTATCTTCTGCGTGTGACTATCCAACTACCCTGGAACCATTTCTTTTCCAAAAATATTTTCATTTTTAATTATTTACAAGCAGAGGAAGACAGAGAGAAGGGAGACAGACAGAGAGACTGGACATGCCAGGGCCTTCAGCTGCTGCAAACAAACTCCAGATGCATGTGCCACTTTGTGCATCTGGCTTTAGGTGGGTACTGGGGTGTCAGACTCAGGTCATTAAACCTTGCAAGCAAGAGCCCTAACTGCTGTGCCATCTCTCCAGCCCCTCCGTACCATTTCTAATAAAAGTGTTCTATCCTCCATTATATTAGTTTATAAACTTTGTTAAAAAATCAGTGGGCTGTAAATGTAAGAGTTTAATCCTGGTCTGTTCTGGGCTAGTTACTGGTATGCTCGCCCTCATACCAGCTTCAGATTGAACTGAGAACTGTAACTGTTGTACGTTTTCAAGTGGAGAACTGAGAGTTGTCCATTTTTTCCTTCTTTTTCAGGACTGATTAGGCTATTTGGGGTTCTTTATATTTCCATATTAATTTGAGGACTAGCTTTTTGCTTTCTGGGGGAGGCATTGTATTAAATCGACAGATCAGTTTGGAAAGTATTGCCATAAAAACATTACCATTTATTCAGATATTCTTAAATTTCTTTCAGCAATACTTTATATATGTGTTGCAGTCAGCTTTCTAGTTGCTGCGCAGAAAGAACCCGAGCAAAAGCACCTTGTGGAGGAATGGGTTTATTTGGCTATGGACTCAAGGGGAGATTCCATCCTGGCAGAGAAAACGATGGCATGAGCAGAGGGGTGGACATCACCTCTGCCACAGCACTGGAAACAGCAGCAGGAAGGTGTGCCAAATACTGGCAAGGGGAAGCTGGCTTTTAACCCCATAAGCCCGCCCCTGACAACACAGCTTCATCGAGGTTGTAAAACCCAAACTGCCATCAGCTGAGGATCGATCTATCAGAACACATTCAATTGTTTGTGGGGGACGCCTGTATCAAACCATGACACTGAACCTTGATCTTTCTTTCTTTCTTGTGGCCCTAAAGAGAGGGAGGCTTTCCTGCCAGAATTTGGCTTTCTTCTTCCGGCTCTGGAGCCTTGTATTGGCTAATCTGCATGACTTTTCTTTTCCATATTGTGATTGGTTCATTGTAAAACATCTCCTATAAACGAGTATGTTTGAACACTTGGTCTGAAGCTATTTGAGAAGGTCGTGGAAGCTTTAGCAGGTGGAGCCTGGCTGGAGGAAGTGTGTCATTGGGGGCGGGCCTTGAGGTGTGACAGCCTGACTCTGCTTGCTGTTCTCTGTGTACTTCCTTCCTGCTGTTGGGATGATGTGAGCCAACTTCCTGCTCCTGCTTTCCCAGGTGAGATAAACTAGACCCTCTGTCCTTCTCTCTGATGCTTCTGGTCAGGTGTTTCACAACAAGAAAGTAACTGTCACTTAGGAAGTTTTGGGGGAAGATTTTTTTTTTTTTGAGACAGTCTTATGCTGTAGTCCAGGCTGGTCTAGAACTCACTCTATATCCCAGGCTGGAACTCACCGAAATCCTACCTCAGCCTCTCCAGTGCTGAGACTCAGGTGTAAACCACCACATTCAACTTCTCCAGATGAACTGTGGATCAGTTTGTTAATATCCACAAGACAAGTGGTAGGGTTTTGACTGGGCTTTAATGTAGAGATTAAGTTGGGAAGAATTGACATCTTTGTATGGATTTTCCTATCCATGTCCATGGGGTAACCTCTTCCCAATTTATTTAGATATTTGACTTTTTCTTTAGAGATTTTTGGCTATTCTTATTCAGACCTTGTACACATTTACTCTTTGTGATAAGATGAATGATAATCACGTTTTAAAACTTAAGTTATAATTGGTCGATGCTGGTACATAAGAAACAGTTGACCTCGTATCCGGCAGCAGAGCTGTGATCACTTCTCAGTTCCAGACAGTTTTTGTTGCTTAATTTGGGATTTTCTACTGTCCTAACTCTCTGTTGTTGGGCTGTGACACATGCTGTGCTCTCTGCCCCGTTTAACCCTTCGTCTGTGTTTTAACTCACTCACCTGCCTCCTTCTTTGGAGAGGGATTTTGCTGCATCCATGTCTGTCTCTCTCACTGTGCCTGGCATCGTGTGTGTGTGAAGATGTTTTGGTATAACTAGTGCAAAAATACTCGATGGATACTGGGAAACTGGATGAGGTCTTTTAATGCTCTATTTCAGGAGACTCAGGAAAGAGACAAAAATCATTCCTTTTTTTTCTTTGATTTCATGAATGCATAGAGGATTCATTGATGGAACGGGGTGGGAAGCCTCAGGATCTTGCTTTCTTGGGTCACTTTTGCCCATCCCCTGGCTCTCTGCTCTGCCCAGGAGGTTTGAAACCAGCGATTCTATTGCCCAGCTCTATGCTCTGTGCAGAATAAGTGAAGGCAGGGATTCCATTTTACAGACGGAGCATGCTGGGACCTCTAGACTCACCTGCTTTTCTGTGGTGAATTGGAACAGAGCTAAACAGACCCGTGTTCAGTTGTTTCTGGAAGTAAATGCCTGTCGATTCTAACTCTTCTCATAAGCCTATGACATCTGTATGTGTACTTGACCTATGAGTTCACTTACAGTGCTTGATGGTAACAACCACTTAGAGACAAGATGATATAGTTCATTACATCACCAATACTGAGAACAGTAAGGTGGAGGCTTTTTGGAGGTCTCGTTCATGGGGTTGAGGGTCTTAGTCATGATCTGGGTCATTGCTACTCACTGGCTTGAGGGGAATTACTCACTAGAAGTAAAGGACTTGAGGAAGGCCACTTCCTCTCGATGTATGTATGTATTATGTAGGTTTGCATGTATGTGCATATGGGCACATGCATTCCATGACACGTGTGTGGAAATCACCTTTGAGGTGATGGTCATCTTCCTCCACCTTCTTTGGTTCAGGGTCTCTTGTTGCAAGTGAATGCTGGTCTGCTAGCCCAGGAGGTTCAGATTCTCCTGGCTCTGCCTCCCATTGTCTTAGGTGCACCCAGATCACAGATGCACGGGCCACTTTGACTCTGGCTTGGCATGAGCTCTGGGCAATAGAACTGGATCAGCAGGCTTTGTACAAAAGCACCTTTAACCACTGAGCTATCGCCCCATCCCCATTTCCTTTTTGTGGGCACCAGAGAACCATTAAGCTGTGTCCCTTAGAGAGCGAGGAGCATTCTGGGACACAGGAGCCTGAACTTCTGCTGTGACAAGATTGCTGCAGAGCCTTCTGAATGGGACTGTCCTTTGGAATCTTCCCTTCCCTTCCCTTCCCTTCCCTTCCCTCCCCTCCCCTCCCCTCCC
>PVHP010052642.1:0-11030 GCA_004024765.1 Zapus hudsonius
CCCTCCCCCAGTCCCTAGTGAAGAGGAAGCCTCAAGTTCACAGGCTGAGTTCTTAACACCACAGATACCACTTGTCACCTCTTTGTAGCTGGCTGCATCAGCCACTTCATAAACTTCTAGGAGACACTTGAAAGTTAGGGTCTGGGCCTTGTTGTGACAGGGGACAGGGGATCATTAATTGCACAGTGGGGAAGCTGTGGCCACAGGATGAGCTTAAAACAAATTTAGAAGCCGGGTATGGTGGCTCAGACTTGCAACTCCAGCACTCAGCTGAGGCAGGAGGATTACTTCAAATTTGGGGACAGCCTGGGCTATGTAATGAGTTTCAGGTCATCTTGGATAACAGTGAGACCCTGTCTTTAAATTTATCAACCAATCAATCAACCAATTAATGAATTCGAACAGATTTAGGGACAGCTTTGAAATCCTGGCGAGGTGGCAGAGCGCTCTCCCTGCTGCTCCGCTGGCTTCTGGACACCCTGTTCCCCTTCAGGACTCAAGTTCGGGTCCCCACACTGTGCCCACACTTCTGCAGTCAATCTCAAAGGGGTCAGTGACTCCTGGCGCCAGTGGTGGGAATAGTTTGTTTTGGTCCTTGGGCAGTCATTGTCATTCGGATAGACTCCCGGGGTGACCCAAACACCAGCCGAAACTCTACTCCTGTCTCTGCTGCTGCTGGCTCCAGGTCCCCGAGCCCTGCACAGTTGGGGCACCCTAGGGACCCCACGCCCAGCGCCCAGGAGACTGAGAGATATCAGATGACAGGTGTCACATCCACCTTTTCCTATTTGGAAAGAGCAAGGTGGCATTTACTGAGTGTCCTCCCTGGGACCTTAATGGCCTTGTTGGTCAGGATCTTGAGTGGGGGACCCAGCTCCTGACTTGTGGGCACCTCACTTGCCTACTGTTACTGAATGAATAATTCCTGTGGATCAGATCACTTTGAGGAAATGTAAATATTTCAAGCCCGTGTTTTTGTACTCACTACAGCACACACTTTGAAGAGTTCTAGAAACTTACTTTGTGCGTGGACTCCAAGCACATGTGGATCAGAACACGACTTATGAACATTCCTCCACTTTCTTCTCATGGTCTTTACACCACACCTGAGCCGCCCCCACACACTCTCAGAGATTTTACTTCGTCTTCCCCAACCCCCCTTCCCCCCAATAAAGGCCTCAATTTATAGCTGATTTATAGACGTCAGTGCGTCTTTTCCTGCCTCTATCCTTGAAACTGGTATATTCTGGTCCCGAGGGAGTCAGGGAGGATGTCACCTTGGTTTCCCAGTTCAGGGTCTCTGACTGAGTAGTTCTGTTCCACCAGCTTTGGAGAGGCAGGGAAGCCCATCTCTTTTCACGACACCCACAGAATCTTTTATTTTTGCACTTGCTAGACAATCACTCCACCATGGAGCTCTATCCTCGGCCCTGTTTTTTTATTTTTCTTGAAAAAAAAAGAGAGAGAGAAGGAACCATATCAGACTGTGCTTACAGGCCTATGTTTAGCTTTTTACCTGTTTGCTGGGATTGAACTTGGGCTATCTCAGGACCTGGTGCTCATGGCAAGCACTCTTACCCACTGAGCCATCCCCCCCATCTCCCTGCCAGCCCCATAGCCCCCTCTCCTCCTTTTCCTCAAGGTGTTCTGTAGCCCCCCTTCCCTCAACACCCCTTCCCTCTCCTGCTCTCCCCATATGAGAGAGAGGATCCCCATATGAGAGAGAACATGTGATTTTTAGTGTTCTAAGTCTGGTTGGCTTACTTATCATTTCCTAGCTCCAACCTTTTTTCCCTGACAATTTCATATTTCCTTTTAGCTGAATAAAATTCCCTTGTTGATGGACCTCTAGGCTGGCTCCATTTCTTTGCTATGGTTACTAGTGAAGTAATAAACTATCTATAAGTATCTGGTGTGATAGGATATACAGTTCCAGGAACCGTCTAGCTGTTGACTACAGTTTTTTCTTTTACTTTCTAAAAATAGTGAAAATTAACTTATACAGCCCAGTGATGGTAGAAAAATACGGATGTCGTGTCAATTTTCTCCTGCTTCTTATGTACTAGATTTTGAAGCTTTTTTTCTTCTTTTCTATCTCAGACATCAAAGAACAAGAATTTGGGTATCAGTTAGGAAGGTCAAGTCTGGCACCCATGGCACTTGCAGCTCCAGCAGGTGACCAGTAGAGGGAGCGCTGCTCTCTGCAGGTCACCTAGCATCCTCTGCTTGGAGGCTGAACCAAGTACCTCACTATCCTAATTTCTTCTCCAAATTGTGCACCGGATTTATTTTTGTTCCCCCACGCCTGCCTCTGCTGCTGGGAGTTCCACTGATATTGCAGATTTATTTTTCACTGTGGTGGATTTTCACCCCTCCCCTTGAAGTGCGTTAGCCTCACCCTCTTGTCCTGGATAACAACTCATTGTTTGCCCACTAAATGTTGTAACTCATTATGGACAATAAAAAAAAAAAAGAAAGAAAGAAACATCTCATGACAATGCTGTTAAATCAGGAAGGCTTTTTGCCAGAGAGATGAGAAAACTGAGCCAACACTGCCCTCTTCCGGCCATTTCACTCCACGCCCAGCTTTCTTGGCAGCAGGTGTCTGACCAGAGGGCCCTCCAGGATCCTGGAGAAGGTAGCTGGCCCAGAACCTTCTGGAACCCCTGGAAAGGAGGAAGGAGGGGGGGGGTCACACAGGCTACCGACCTCCAAATCTGGGGCTTCATGACAGAATTGCATGGGCGATGCCCACAGAGGATCAAACTGAATGGTTTGCTGTTAGGACCAGGAAACTGTACCTGTAAGGGGCTTAGGGTGCTGATAGGTGGTCAGGGCTGGGTCTGTCCTCGGGCTTCAGAGGATCCATCTGTGACATTTAGCAGTGGCAGAGTCTACCCATGTCCCCAGAGAAGACCTCCCAATAGTCTCTGCCTTTCCTTCTCAGGACTCTGCCTTCTGCCTGGGGTGCCAATGGTGGTAAGTTGCACATTCAGCCTTCACTCCTCCCACCCACTGGGAGGCATTCCCATACCGAATCATGCCTGAGTCTTGCTCCCACCCTTTCTTAGCTGTGTGAAATTGGACAGCCGGGAAGAAATCTGTAAACCTTCATCCCCACACTAAGCAGCTCTATTCACAATGGAACCCGTGGAGGTGCCCAGGCGTGGATGGAGAGACAGAGGATATGGTATAGAAGCACAATGGAGCTCTGCTTAACCACCAAAGAACGAAATCCTGTCGCTTATGACAACATAGATGGAATGGGGGATGTCAGATGCAGAAATACAAATCCTGCTTTCATTCCCATGGAAGTGAAGAAAGTGCATGTCACAGAAGTGTGGGGGAAGGGATGTAGTGAATGAGACTGGAGAGAGGGAGCCAAGAAGCAGTTAATGAGAGAGAGAGAGAGAGAGAGAGAGAGAGAGAGAGAGAGAGAGAGAGAGAGAGAGAGAGAGAGGCTGCACCAGGGCCTCTAGCCACTGCAAACAAACTCCAGACCCATGTACCACTTCACCTTGTGCATCTGGCTTGATGTGGGTACTGAGGACTTGAACTCAGGTCGTTCGGCTTTGCAGGCAAGTGCCTTAACTGCTGAGCCATCTCTCCAGCCTTATTTGAGTTTTTGAGACAGGGTCTCTCTCTGAAGTCCCAGGCTGGCCTCAAATTTGTCGTAATCCTCCTTATTCGGTTTCCCAGCCACTCTGTCTGGCTAATTATGCTGAACTTGGTGAGGATTAGACAGGACATGGGGGTTTTAGGGGCTGGCACTCAGATGCAAAACCACCTGTGTTATGCAAGTGCCATGTTGGGGAGTGCCACCCCACACCCAAGACGGGGAGGTGACCAGATGAAAACATCTCTGGAGATGGTCAGCTCCTACTGTTAGGAAAGTGAGAAGTGCCTGTTTGGGGTCTAAGCGTGAAACAGGCACCAAAGGCTGCTTTGGCTCAAAACATTGCTTCACCCCTTGGGCTGCATGAAAGCTAGGCATGTCTGCTTTCAGTGGGTGCCTGTCGTTTGGCTGAAGGCACAAGATAAGTTATTGTCCTTCACCTTTCCTCTGGAGCCGCCTTGAACTCTAGGCAGAGCAAAACCTTGAAGGCCAGACCATCCTCTAAGATGAGCAGTTATTCACGTGGGGAATGGTGAATGGAGTAATGACTTTTCAGATTACCTGGGGGATGCATTGCAGCCAGGAGTGAGGGGTCCGTAACAGGTAGCACCACATCTGGACAGCGCTGGTTAATTATGCATGCATCTCACCCTCTATTGAAATCTAAAGCTCTTGTATGTACCAGCAAGCCTGTCTTTGGCTTCTTTGTGGAGGTCAGTATCCCAAGACAGTCTTGGGGGTCCCTGGATCACTTTATTTATTCCTCTTATTAATGCTGTCCCATTGATGAAGTCTCTCCCGTTCTCTGCTTATCACCACTGCTATTTCTTTAATTGGCTTGCTGGGGGTATGTGGCCAAGCCTAGCCAGTTGGGAGTTGCCAGAGCTCAGGCTTTATATATATATATATATATATATATATATATATATATATATATATATATATATATATATATATTTGCCTTTTCAAAGTAGGGTCTCACTGTAGCCCAGGTTGACCTGGAACTCACTTTGTAGTCTCAGGCTGGTCTCCTATCTCTCTTCCCCTGAGTGCTGGGATTAAAGGCATCACCACGCCCCGTAGCTCAGACTTTTTATTATTTTTTAAATGCCTTAAAAATTCTGTAATAACTTTAGCTAGGCAGGCAGGAGAACAAAAAAGGACCTTTTATGGGTGTGTGGATCAGCCACTTGCAGCAGTTGACCTGTGATAAGAGAGGAAAGTGTGCAATGCCTCATGGAGTTTCTGGATTTAATTTTATTCTGGGGACTTTTTCTTCTCTTTCTACTTTGGCCAGGACCAAAGTATTTAGGTCCTTCATAAGTTTCTCCCAACCAGTGAACCTCAGGCATATTCTGTTTCCTCACCAGTTTGGAGGTACTTTAAAAGAACAATTTTATTCACTTATGTATGTATTTATGCACATGTGTACGTGTGTGTATGTGCATGTGTGTGATGGTTGAGTTTTGTTGTCAACTTGACATTTCAAGTAATCTTGGATGGGTCTCTGAGGATGTTCACAGGAAGGCAGCCTCTCAGCAAGGGGCAGGATGTAAGGAAGCTCAAAGGAGCTAGAAGTAAACATCCCTTCCTGTGTGGGCAGTGCAGGAAGGAAATTCCAGAGACTCAGGAAGCCATTAAGTCTGGGGAAGGGTTGTAAGACCCCACCCTAAGGCTATATAAAGGGGAAGAAATTCTCCTTGGTCCTCCTGCCTGTTTGCTGTTCTATGTGTATGGTGTTGGTGATGGGTTTCTCTCTCTGCTTGGACCTGTGAAAGGGGAGCAGCCTCTTCTGCATTCTGGAACTTCCCCTGTATCGATCACTGCAAATAAATCCTTTCCTCCCCAAAACTGTGCCTGGTTTGAAGATTCATCCCAGCAGTGTGGGGCTGACTATGAAAATGTGTAAGGACCCCTTGCCACTGTAAATGAACACCACACACTTGTGTCACTTTTTAGGTCTGGCTTCCATGGGTGGCTTTGGGAATTGAATCTGGGCCAGTAGGCTTTCAAGCAAGTGCCTTTAACTGCTGACCTATCTTCCCAGCTTCCAGAGATGTTTTGTGCTATTTTGGATTATCTGTTAAGTAGAAACTTTGTGTGAACAGATCGTGTGTTGGTACCACCATTTCCCTCCTCTCTGTCCCCACTGCCCCCATTCCGGTGAGGGCCCTCCTCAGTGGGATTTCTGGTGTGCACCATGGGATTGTGGGTTATGAGTTGTGCCAGCAACAGTCAGGCATTGCAGGAGGGGGTGATGCCTGTGGATATTCCATTTTGTCTCTTACAATCTTTCCACCCTGTCATAGTCAGTCACACGCTGCTAGGATGAATCTCCAAACCAGGCACGATTATGGGGAGGAAGATGTTTATTGAAACTATCAGATCTAGGGGAAGTTAAGGAAAGATGCTGGCTCCCTTTCACAGAAACAAGCAGAGAGAGAGAGAGAGAGAGAGAGAGAGAGAGAGAGAGAGAGAGAGAGAGAGAGAGAGAGAGAGAGAGAGAGAACCCACCACTAGAAGTAAGCAAACAAGCACACTGTAACACACTGTAATTCACAAAAATGCAGAACTGCCAGACCTGACTGGCTCTTATCCCTAGTACTTTTTTTTTTAGACTTTTTAAAAATTGTCCATAATGAGTTACATTATTTAGTGGGCAAACAGTGAGTTGTTATCCCCAATTCCCCGATGCCCCCCTCCCCATCCCCAATCAGCTGGATAACTCCTCCATAGGTCAACTGGATTAGTCCTTGTGACAGGGGACCACGGATAGCCTAGTACTCAGCCAGGTTCTCCTGGCCCTAGTATGTTGATACTGAAGGGCGCCATGCCTCTGGATAGTCTCCCCCACCACGGCTCTCACAATCTTTCCAGCACCTCTTCCGCTCAGTTCCCTGAGTCATGGTGGGTGAGTATTAAGGCTGCTTTAATGTTGTGAGCTTAGGGGTCTTTGTGTCGAAAATTGTTGATTTCTGTCTCACTGGCTTATCCTGTGTTGATTGAATGGCTGTGGCTGTGGGTCCCTTGTTCATAGTGTCATTCTCTGTGAGGTTCCATATGGATCCTCCATGATATGACTGTGGTGGCTCCTCTCTTGCCAGGATCTCAGCTATCAGCCTACAGTTGGTTGGTAGGGTTAGATGGGCCCCAGCTCTCTTGCTGCATCTGCCTCCTGCGAACACTGGTCTATACTGGCGGCTTCCAGTCGTGAGGATCCTGTGCTGGGAGGTGTCTGGAGCTCAGCGTGTGGCCACAGCTTGTGTCCATGACCTGGATCCCAGCTGAAAACCCTGACCCTTGTTTCCCAAGGAACACAGCGTGACTGCTAGTCAGCCATCTTGAACCCGACTCCTATCCCTAGTATTTTGCACCCAAATTAGAAGGGGCCAGTCCCCAGGAGGCCAGGCCAAAGTGACACTTCCTCCAGCCAGAAGGCTGAAGACAATTCACAATTATAATAAACCTTTAATTCTTTTGGGGGACATCTATTCAAAACTACCACACACACCCTCTTCCAGAATATTCCCTGGGTCTTGGTGGGTGAGTTTTAAGTGTGCTTTAGGTTTGAGCTCTTAGCAGCTTCTGAATTTCTGCTTTGGTATGTTTTCATTACACACACCTATGCACACAGGTGAGGTGAGGTGTAGCTATGTGTGAGAGATTGGAGTGTCTGTACGCTCCAGGATGTGGAGTTGAGAAACATTCTCTCCTAGAGCTGCCAGAGGGAGACGACCCCTCAGACAGCTTGACCTCAGTCTAGCAATCCTGAATTCAGACTTCTGGCTTCCAGAATGCCGAGAGAGAATAATCTGTATTATTTTAAACTACTCAGTTTGTGGCCTGTTAGAGCAATGGCAGGAAACAGACTGAGCCCCCCCCCCAGATCATAGAACTCACCCCCCAGGCTAAACTTTTAAGTTAGACCTCTGGGAGTGGGAGCTGCATGATTTCAGGCTCAAAATTTGGGGGCCAACATGAAGATCATACCCCCATTTCAGAATCTTGTCTCCCTGTCTTCCTTAGAGCCTCCAGGTAAGATCTCGCTCTAACCAGGCTGACCTATAATTCACTATGTAGTCTCAGGCTGGCATTGAACTCACAGCGATTCTCCTACATTTGCCTCCTGAGCGCTGGGATTAAAGGTGAGTGCCACCATGCCAGACCTATTTTAAAAAAATATTTTATTTATTTAGTTTCAAGGAGAGAAGAGAGAGAGAGAGAGAGAGAGAGAGAGAGAGAGAGAGAGAGAGAGAGAGAGAGAGAGAGAGAAAGAGAGAGAAAGAGAGAGAAAGAGGAGGGACGGTGTATACAGGCACAGCAGGGCCTCCAGTCCCTGCAAATGAACTCCAGACACATGTGCCACTTTGTGTATCTTGCTTTAAATGGGAACTGGGGAATTGAACCTGAGTCCTTAGGCTTTGCAGGCAAGTGTCTTAACCGCAGAACCATCTCACCAGCCCCTAAGATCTCATTTTTATTGGCATTTTTTACAAGTATATAATGTCGTTTGATCATAATCTCCTATTAAATTCACTTGTCCACATTTCCCATTCCCCATCTACTGAACCCATGCTCTTCCCTAAGTAGCTCCCTCTTTGGCCTTGATGTGTGTTTTTTTTTCACTTGTGTATTTTTTAAAAATATTTTTATTTATTCATTTTCAAGCAGAGAAGAGAGAGAGAGAGAGAGAGAGAGAGAGAGAGAGAGAGAGAGAGAGAGAGAGAGAGAGAGAGCGCACAAGAGCACCAGGGCCACCACCTTGTGGGTCTGGCTTATGTGGGTACTGAGGAATTGAACCTGGGTCCTTAGGCACTGGAGGCAAGTGTCTTAACCGCTGAGCCATCTCTCCAGCCCTTCACTTGTGTATTTTTGTGACTCACTGAATTTAATCAGGTCACCTGCATACGCACAGTGGGGGCTTATTTATCTATTGGTGACTGTATCACTGCAGAAATGCCGCCCACTCCCCAGCCTCCATTAGCTGCAGTAACTCCTCCACCACCCACAGCAGAATGCTGATGGACCCAATACTGTGCAAGTATCATAGTGGCTGTGGGGTGATGAAGGCATTGGCCGTGTCACGTCCTCTCCTCCCCATCCCCAGGCTCTTACATTCTGTCCATTCCTTATTCAATGTTCCCCGAACCTTAGGTGGGATGATAGAGGTGTCTCATTTAGCACAGAAGCTATTAGCAATATATATTTATTTATTTGCACAGAGAGGGGGGGGAAGGAAAAGGGGCGAGGTATGGGCGTGCCAGGGCTTCCTGCCTCTGCAAACAAACTCCAGATTCCTGCACCACTTTGTGCTTTTGGCTTTTTATGGGCACTGGCGAATTGAACCCAGGCTTTGTAGGCAAGTGCCTTAACCACTTAGCAATCTCTCCAGCCCTGAAGCTATTTATAAAACAAATCTTTATAAGCAAATATTTTATAAACAAACATTTATAAAACAAATCTTTGAATCATTGTCTTTTGTTTTGATATGCTATGATTTACCCACATACCCCAGGAAATTGTGATTGCTCCCAATTTTGGACAATTAAATTTTTATAAACCTTCAGGTTCGTGTATAAGTTTTCAGGTCTCCTGGGGGTATTATAAAGTTGTATGATTGCTGGATTGTATGGTAAGACATGCCAAGTTTCACAAGAAACTGTCAAAGAAAAAATGCTTTTTAATGTGGCTGTATCATTTTTGTATTGTTACTATCAGAATGAGTTTTTAAAAAAATATCTATTTTAGAGAGAAAGAGAGAAAGAGGTAGGTAGCTAGATAGATGATAGATAGATAATAGATAGATAGATAGTAGATAGATGATAGATGATAGGTGGATAGATAGTAGATAGATGATAGATGATAAATAGGTGGATAGATAGATAGATAGATAGATAGATAGATAGATAGATAGATAGGTAGATAGAGTGAATGGGCACACCAGGGCTGCCTGCTGCTGCAAATGACCTCCAGTTGCATGCGCCATTTTGTGCATCTGGCTTTGGGCACTGGAAAATTGAACCTGGGTTGTTAGGCTTTGCAGGCAAGCTCCTTATCTGCTGAGCCAGCCCCAGAATGAGTTTTTGAGAAAATATTTTGAGGGCTGGAGAGATTGGCTCTTTGGCTAAAGGCACTTGCTTGCAAAACCTGCTGGCCCGGGTTTGATTCCCCAGCACCCACGGAAAGCCAGACACAAAGCGACACGTGTCTGGAGTTCATTTGCAGTGGCAAGAGGCCCTATTGTGCAAAACTCTTTCTCAAATAAATAAAAAATTTAAAAATGTTTTAATAATGTCACACATAGATACGTGTGTGCATGAGGCCCTGGATGAACATCCAACCCCCTCAAAACCAAAGCCTCAAACACAACACACGGAGAAGCCTGGGAGGGGGATGTCCTAGAGATTCAGAGCAGATGGGCTGAGTGGTAGCAGGTGGGTCACTTGCTTTGTGACTCTCTTAGGTCACCTAAACCTTGCAGATCGCCCCACTTCTCCCTGCTTAGGCTGGTGAAGGAAGACCTGTGCCTCCTTCCCGCTCACTGTGGATAGCCATCTTTCCTTGAAGGAAGGGTTCTTCCTCCTGAAGATGTGGAGAAGGATCTGGAAATACTGTCAGACAGTGTTAATGCTTACATCCTTTCCCTTGCCACAAGGACTAATACAGACAGCCCACGGAGGAGGATATACAACTGATCAGGGACGGGGAGGGGGGGATTGGGGAATTCGGGATAACAACGCATGGTTTGCCCACTAAATAATGTAACTCATTATGGACAATAAATATATATTTAAAAAAAAAAACTACAAGGCGACCTATAGTTCCGAAGGAAACGCTGACTTTTCCCAATGAAAACAGTGGTCACTGTCTTGGGTAAAGGGAGTCACATTACCCTCAGCTCATCACCACACATGGACTGAGGCGTCACACTGTATCTACCCCATAGATCAGGGCAATTTTTTAATTGTCTATAATGAGTTACCATATTTAATGGGCAAACAATAAGTTGTTATCCCTGGTTTCCCAATGCCCCTCTTCCCTATCCCCGATCAGCTGGATATCCTCCTCCTTGGGTGGTCTGGATCAGTCCTTGGGGCAGGGGACCATGGATAGCCTAGGAGTCAGCCTGGTTCTCCCGGCCCTAGTATGTTGTTACTGAGGGGGGGCCATGTCTCTGGATATTCTCCCCCACCAAGGCTCTCACAATCTTTCTGCCCCCTCTTCTGCTCAGTTCCCTGAGTCATGGTGGGTGAGTATTAAGGCTGTATTATTGTCGAGATCTTAGGGGTCTCTGGACTTCTGCTTTAGGTTGTGTCGAAAATCATTGGTGTCTGTCTCACGGGCTTGTCCTGTGTTGACTGATTGGCTGTCACTATTGGTCACTTGTTCATCCCATCATTCCCTGCGGGGTTCC
>PVHP010052643.1:0-11016 GCA_004024765.1 Zapus hudsonius
GTGTTCTCAATGATCCATCTTCAGCTGATGGCAAGTCGGGAATTACAACCTCGCTAGAGCTGTGTTGTTGGGGGCGGATTTATGGGGTTATAAGCCAGCTTCCCCTTGCCAGTGTTTGGCACACCTTCCTGACGCTGTTTCCCGTGTTGTGGCAGAGGTGATGTCCACCCCTCTGCTCATGCCATCATTTTCCCTGCCAGGATGGAGACTCCCCTCGAGTCTGTAAGCCTAATAAACCCATTCCTCCACAAGCTGCTTTTGCTTGGGTTCTTTCTGCGCAGCAACTAAGAAGCTAACCACAACAGGTCCCTAGCATCACAAAACAAAACAGAACAGTCAAAGTGTAACAGAACAACCCTTCTCCCAACACTGAGCTAGTCAGGGATGTATCCTAGTGAACTGCAAAGCAATCCTGTGCTTGGGCTTCAGATAAATGTGATGTAAATCTTGGCTGGGTGATCTTTATGACAGAACCTTGGTCATACCATATACAGTCCCTAAGTTTCCAATATCCTCTGTTTATCTTAAATAGCCTTAAAATTGTACTTGTCTCACTAAACTTTTTATTGTGGTATATACACTTAAATATGCACATATATTTTTATAAAGAAGGAAGGAACCATACTTTGTATTCTGTTTGGTAAAGTTTTCCACTTAATAATGTTATAAAATGGAAGTGATGGCATATATCTGTAATTCCAGTGCTTGGGAGGGAGGTAGAGGCAGGGGAGGTCAGGAATTCAAGGTCATCCTCCCCTATATAGCAAGTTCAAGGCCATTCTGAAATAAATGAGACCCTGTCTTAAATCCCTCCCCCAAAAGTTACAAATGTTTTTCATGCCACCAATAAATTAATAGGTTAATAAATAAAGATATCTGTTTAATTTGAATTGTTGTCTAGTATCCTGCTACAAGCTATTTTGAAGATTGAATAAGGTAAAAAAAATCTATGAACATCACTTGTAGATAGCAATTTCATTTTCAGACTATAAAGTCACTGAAATTCAGATTTGCATAATCAGGCTGCCGGTTGACCTTTCTGCATTTTTCTTTGCCAGCCAGTCACAATCATACAGGCAGCTTCCAGGTGTCTTCAGGCAAGAACTCAGCACAGCATTGGGTGATCAGTCAGGACCAGAATCCTGTGTCTCAGGGGACACAAGTCACAAAGACTCACTGTCAAGTCAGGCTGGCCTCAAACTTATGGAGATTCTCCTCAGCCTCTTAAAGTGCTGAGATTCAAAGCATGTATCACTACACCTGGCCAAGAAAAACTATTAAAAAAAATTTTTTTTTCGAGAGAGAGCAAGAGAGTGCACCAGGGCCTCAATGAACTCCAGACACATGCACCATTTTGTGCATCTGGCTTTACATGGGTACTGGGGAACTGAACCTGGATCCTTAGGCTTTGCAGGCAAGTGCCTTAACCACTGAGCCATCTCTTTAGCTTAAGAAAGAAAAACTCTTAAGAGACGGCTTCTTGGAGCAGAAAGCTAAATTCCATCTCCATGAGGCTCTTTATCTTCAGAACCCTGAAAGTATTTGTTCCTTTTCTTCTGGAACAAAACTCGGCTAGTGACCTGCTACTTTAGTGACGTTATCAGAACATGAGGAACATCTGTGATTCCTGTTGGAAAATGTGTCCTTCCTACTGCATTTCCAGTTTTAAGATAGTACCTTTTAACATTCCAATAATTATTTTTATAAACAATCTTCAAAACACTGTAGCATTTGAACTAGCACTAGGCTAGTTCATAGCCCTCTCCAAACACCATTTTATCAAAGTGCTCTCATGGTTTGGGTTCAGACACACATAAGGGCTTAGATTGCATGACAACCCCAAGTTGCCTGGGTTAGGGCCTAGGTGAGAAACTTTAGATCTACTTCAGACTTGCTATCTTTCCTTTATACTACACCCCCCAGGAAGCCACTGGTGCCAGTGAAAACAGAGGCTGCTGGGAAGGCAGCACCTTAGGGTACAGTCCCAAAGCTTGTCCAATAAACCAAGTGATATCCCAATTCCCACAGGGTGACAGAGTATACAGCACTGAGACATCTTTATGATGCCCTTCAAGGCTCAGGGAACATTGCAGAACAGGGGGAAGAAAGAATGTAAGAACCAGAGGATGAGGAGGAGTGCTTTGGAATGCTGCCAGACACAAAGTGGCCATTTCATTCACGAGCTGACAGCCGTTATCATTCCACAATCAAGACCTACATTATATTGGGATCATCAACATTTCATCTTGGATCATGGATGAGGAAAAAAAACAGCATAAAAATAAAAGAGGGCCTAGTTGGAAAGAAGGGGTTGAGTGGAAGAGAAGAGGGAACAGGAGAATGTAATAGGAGGGGATTGTGATCAAAAGACATTATGGGGCTGGAGAGATGGCTCAGTGGTTAAGGCACTTGCCTGCAAAGCCTAAGGACCTGGCTTCAATTCCCCAGTACCCATGTAAAGCCAGATGCACAAAGTGATGCATGCGTCTGGAGTTCGTTTGCAGTTGCTAGAGGCCCAGGAACACTTGTTCTCTCTCTCTACCTGCCTCTTTCTCTCACTCTCAATCAATCAATCAATCAGTCAGTCAATAAAATATATAAAAAGACAATATGTACATATATGAAGATTGTCAGTAAAAAAAAAGTCTTTTAATAAAGCAGAAGCACATTAGTCTATGGTCACATGATACTGACTGAAGGCCTGCTGGTTGCCAAGAACTGTGTTGCACAATAGATAGAGCAGTAAACCTAAGATGGGTGGGTCTGCCATTGTGGAGCTTTTGAAGACGTGTAAAAAAAAACCAGCAAATAAAATGCAAATGACAAGTGTATTGAATGATATAAAGGGAAAGTTGACCCACACTAGGCTCCTAGGGAGATTTCCTTAAGGTGGGGACATTTGTCCTGAAGCCTGAAGTTGGGTAGGAAAAGAAGGTGACAGACTGACTGGTGCTTCCAACAAAGAAAGTACCTGTGAGAAGGCCCCATGTGTGTGTTTGAGAACAGAGAGCCATTCAGCCCAGGTAGGAGATGTGCATGGGAGCAAATCACTTAGAGCTTTAGAGCCACGTTAATTCTATCACATTGGATTTTAAGGGTGATGGGAAGGGGGAGACACCATATGCATTAATTTTCTGGAACTACCATAACAAAATGTCACCGATGGCGATGACATAAATAATAGATGTAGACTTTTTTCACTGTTCTGGCAATTGGAAGTTTCAGGCTGTGTGCAGAGTGGGCTTTCCAGCTGTCCTTTCTCTGCACTTTACAGACTGTCTTCCCCCAGCTGCCTTTTCACAGGTGATGCTCTGAACGCCCACATTTCCCTTTCTTAAAATGACCAACTAATTGGCTTCAGGCCAGCCCTAATAGCTTCATTTTAACTTAGTCACTTCTTGGAAGGCCCTGTCTCTAAATGACGTCACATTCTGAGGTGCCGGAGGCATAGTTTAGCATCTAACATCATGGACATGGCTGTAGCTGAGAATGGACTGAGAGAAGCAAGTGTGGAGACCCAGGGGCTGCAGAACCAGGGCAAAGCAATGAGCTTGGGTGGCCTTGTGATATGGGGGTAAGAAAGAGGAAGGGGCCAGATGAAGCCTGAGCTGTTGGCCTCTGCATCTGGCTGGTGGTGCATTTTATTTAGAGAGCATGGAGAGAAAGCAGCAGTGGTTTGTGGGGGAAGACAGTGGCTTAAATTCTGCTGCTGCTGGGCTGAGGTGCCTGTCAGACACCAAGTAGTGATGAATCGGCTGTTTACTGAGGAGGAAAGCACATAGAAAACAGAACCCCTTGAAAAATGTGTGCTTGATATGCTTTGAGATTCAAATTTTGCTGAGCTAGGTTCTGACAAATAGATTCTTGTTAGCATTGCAGAATGATTGCTTAGTAAGACCATTCATAGTAAGCTTGATCTTTGACTAGCATAAAGCGCCTAAAGAAATTGCAGAACATCTTACCCTCTTTTGGAGGATGAAGCCGTTCTTTTCATTTTACCTTCTGAGTGCCAAGCTCTAGTAAAAGAGTAGGTCTCAAACTAAAAAGGAGGTCTGGGGATTGGGAAGATGGCTCAGCAGTTAACAGCACTTGCTTTCAAAGCCTGCTGGCCTGGGGGTTAATTCCCCAGCCATCCACATAAAGCCAGGCACAAAGTTACATGCACAGCCATCTGGCATTCCATTTGCAGTAGTAAGAGACCCTGGTGTGCCCATGTGCTTGTGCAAACACACACTCACATACACACACATACTCACACACACATACACAAACTCACACAAACTCACATACACACTCACCCAAACTCACACACTCACACATACACTCACACACATTCACACAAACTCACACACACACTCACACACACTCAGTCACACATACACATACACTCACACAAACACACACGCTCAGTCACACATACAAACACACTCAAACACACACACACACACACTCACACTCAGTCACACAAACACACACACTCAGTCACACACACACTCAAACTCACACACACATTCACACACTCACTCACTCACACACACACTTACACACAAACACACACACTCAGTCACACATACTCACACACACAGTCAAACTCACACACACTCACACACACATTCACATACACTTGCATAAACTCACACTCACATACACACTCACACACACTCATTCACACACACACACACACACACTCACACACTCAAATAAATACAAAATGAAGCCTGCAGAACTCTGACATAGGTGGCAAAAGAGAAGGATTTCCATGGCCAGAAAAGGCCAGGTAGGAAATCTAGGAATCCGTGGCCCCTCTCGGTGAGAGAGAGCAAGGCTTGGGAGCAGAAAGGCAGTGTCAGAGGCAGAGTGCTGTGACCTCTGAGTCACGGTCACTGGTCTGCTTTGGAGGAAGGTTGAGCCCTGGGCGGTTTGGAACAGGCTGGGGTTAGGTTAGAAGTCAGCCAGGAAAGAGCTGGGCAGTTCTGGTAAAAGACCATTGGTTTAAATCCTAGCCTTCCTGGTTTGCCTGGGGCTCAGAGATTCTCAGAATGTGTGACTTTTGGTTTTAAAATTGCAAAAATCCCAGGGAAATGAAAACAACTGTGTCACCCTGCGAGGTGGCTCAAACCTTTGATCCCAGCACTTGGGAGGCAGAGGTAGGAGAATCACTGTGAGTTCGAGGCCATCCTGAGACTATATAGTGAATTCCCGGTCAGCCTAGGCTAGAGTGAGACCCTATTTCAAAACAAAACAAAACAAAACAAAACAAACAAACAAACAAAAAACAAAAAAAAGAAAAAGAAAAAGAAAAAAAGAAAATTTCTGGTAGATTTGGGAATCCTCAGTCTTTTAGTAGTCCCAGAAGAAGCAACTTTAACCTAAAGCAAATAATAGTGCATATATGGCTGGCTGTAGCCTTCCTAGTAAAAGGACGACTACAATTTGGTTTATTAATAAAAGCCTTGGGCTGGAGAGATGGTTCAGTGGTTAGAGGTGCTTGATTGCAAAGCCTGACTGCCCAAGTTCAATTCCCCAATGCCCACATAAAGCCAGATGCACAAAGTGGTGCATGCATCAGGGTTCCTTTGCAGTGGCAAGAGGCCCTGGCACACCCATCTCTCTTTTCCTCTCTCTCTCTACTTGCAAACAAATAATTGAAAAAATTCGTTGGGGCTGGAGAGAGGCTCAGCCAGTGAGGCACTTTCCTGTAAAACCTAATGACCAGAATTCGATTCCCCAGTGCCCACATAAAGCCAGGTGCACAAAGGGGCACATGCATCTGGAGTTTGTTTACAGTGGTTAGAGGCCCTGGTGTGCCCATTCTTTCTCTTTCTCTCTGTCTGTCTCTTTCTGCTTGCAAATAATAAATAAAATATTTTTAAATATTTGGCTAAAGAGATGGTGCAGTGGTTAAATCATTTGTCTTCACAAAGCCTAACAACCTGGGTCTGATTCTCCAGTACCCATGTCAAGCCAGATGCACAAAGTGGCACATGCATCTGGAGTCTGTTTGCAGTGGCAGGAGGACCTGGTGTGCCCATCCATCCTCCCTTTCTCTCTGTATATGTGCAAATAAATAAATAAAAATATTTTTAAAAATTCTCTGTTGGGTGTGCATGCCTTTAATCCTGGCACTAGGGAGGCAAAGGTCAGAGGATGACTGTGAGTTTGAGGCCACCCTGAGACTACATAGTGAATTCCAGGTCAGCCTGGGCTAGAGGGAGACCCTACCTCGAAAAACCAAACTAAAAACAATCTCTACATATGTGATGTGAGGTGCACTTTCTTGTGTGAATGAAAGCATGTATGGGCCACGGCTGGCATGTGGAGTTCAGAAAACATCCTGAGGTGTTGCTTCTTGCCTTCCACCTGGTTTTTGGAAGTCTTTGTTCTCTGCTGGGTATGCCAGGCTGTCTAGCCTGTGAGCACCAGCAAGCCCAGTTAAGGAAAGACTTTATGAAATTGAAATTATTTAGTGATGCACTTAATTTAACAATAGAGAAGAAATGCAGAAAGTGTGTATGGCATCTAAAGAAATCAAATCCCAAAGAGGTCTCTTTTCAGATTCTTAGGCATAAATTCAGGCATATTTCACATTTATTGACAATGAAATTGAATGTTTATCCCTGAATTTCACCCACATTAAGGTCACTTAGTCTGGTGTGGTGGCTCATAAGCACAAGGGACATTGAGGAAGAGAGGTTGCTATTGAGTTTCAGGTCTGGGTAAGACAGTGCCTCAAAAAAAAAAAATTACTCATGTGACTTTTCCTTTTTAATGAAAGCTATTGACCACTAGAGAGAGAAACAAGAAAAGCTTCACAAATTTTCATAAATACAAGAGATCATTTAAATGACGGTGATAAAATGGGTTAATTGAGAAATACTGATTCAAGAATGGCATTGGTACCTAATGTTGGTTGTTGGATAGTTGGAGTCTACAGGATTCCATGAAATCCTGTAGAAATACTAAAACAGAAAAATGTGACTTTTCTAAAAGGTAAGAAATAGCACACTCCAAAGTCGATCAGCTAAATTACAGTTTGGCTTTAACCTGTGCCTTTGCCCAAAGAGTAAGCACCAAAAATGTAACCCAGCCAGGCGTAGTTCTGTATGCCCTTAATCCCAGCACTCAGGAGGCAGAGGTAGGAGGATCACTGAGAGTTTGAGGCCAGCCTGGGACTACAGAGTAAGTGCCAGGTCACCCTGAGTTAGAGTGAGACCCTACCTCAAAAAAAGAAAAAAAAATTAACCTATGTGATAAGGGTGAATGAGGATAAGATTAAATGTTCCAGACTTCTAAGGGGGCAGAAAGTAACAGTAAAGGAAAATTACTAATACAACTAAGACAATTTCCTTATGCTTTGCAGTAAGTACACTTGATGAATACTACTTAAATTTAAATATGCAGATTGCTATAAAGTGAATGAGATTGTAATCATCTGAAAGTTTAATTTTTTTGTCTTTATTTTTTTATTATTTTTTACAATGAGTTGATATCCCCAATTCCCCAATGCCCCCCTACCCCATCCCCAATCAGTTGGATATCCTCCTCCGTGGGCCATCTGAATCAGTCCTTGGGGCAGGGGACCATGGATAGCCTAGTACTCAGCCTGGTTCTCCTGGCCCAAGTGTGTTGTTACTGAGGGATGCCATGCCTCTGGAAAGTTTAATTTTAAACTACTCAATGTATTATCTACGTGAGAGACAATTACTTAAACTCTATCACTTAGTTAGAAAATGTCTCTGAACAATAAATAAAGCATATAAAACATTAGTTTTAGTTTAAGAGATAAACAGATACTTACTAAATCCAAGGTACTCAAGAGTTGCTGGACTGAACCAGACATGAATCTTTTCTTTAAGCAGGAATAGGCGGGCCGAGGAGATGGCTCAGTAGTTCAAAGTACTTGCTTGCAAAGCTTCCTGTCCTGGGTTCAATTTCCAATGCTCTTATAGAGATGTATAAAATGGCACATGCATCTGGAGTTTGTTTGCAGTGGCAAGAGGCTCTAGCATGCCCATTTTTCCCTCTCGCCTCTCTCCTCACAAACAAATAAAAAATATTTTAAAAAATTAAAAAATAAGGAATAGACTTACAACCTAGCAAGGGTATTAAAATCTATAAATACAGGTAGGTGAAATTTGTCAATAGAAAAGTAGACTCGAGACACCATATATGTTGAGAAGGAAAATATTAATTTGATGTGTCTGTTGGGGGTGGTCAGGGGCCAGGGGCATGAACAGAAGGCATCAGAGAAGGCTTCATGAAAGTTAGCATTTGAATGAAGCCTACAGTTATTTAGGATTCGGAAACACTGCAATTCTAAGCAAAGCATTCCAAGTGCAGGGAACAGAATGAGCAGAGGCATGGAGGGGAAACCTTCCTGGACAACTATGAAATGTATAACCTCCACACAAGAGAAAAGAAATGATTTTCAAAGCCAACATGCAACATAAATTCAGTTTAGACCGTAACTGTGCATGATGGTTAATTTTCTACATCAACTTTTTGGGGGTCTATAAAGTACCCAGATATTTGATCCAACATTTTTCTGGATATTTCTGTGAGGATGTTTTTGGAGGAGATTAACATTTAAATACAGAGATTGAATAAAGTAACCTGCCCTTCATAATGGGAATGGGCCCCAACCAATCCACTGAAGGTTTGAAAGGAACAAAAGGCTGACTCTTGCCCAAATCAGAGAGAAGTCTCTTGTCTGAGTGCTTTTGAACTTCCTGGTTCCACAGCACCTGCCTGGGGTCTTCAGAATCAAGCTTCAGACATCAGTCCTTCAGATTTTGAATCCACCATCCTCCCTGATCCTGTTAACCCATCCCCTAACATGTCTACATCTATCTATTCTTTCACCCATCCTACCTTTCTGCTTTTCTGAGAAACCTTGACATTGTTAATACTACTTTAAAAAAAGCAACTAATAATTGTCCAACAAGTTTTATTAGGTATCATTTTGAACCTAGTGACGTGTCCAACAATGGGAAATTACAAGAATAGTAGAATTTGGTTTTTTTGTTTTGTTTTTCGAGGTAGGGTCTCGCTCTAGTCCAGGCTGACCTGAATTCACTCTGTAGTCTCAGGGTGGCCTTGAACTCATGGTGATCCTCCCACCTCTGCCTCCCAGTGCTGGGATTAAAGGCGTGCACCACCACGCCGGGCTCTAGAATAGAATTTGACAGACAATTTGAATCTGAGTGCTACTTCAAAGGAGAATATATGCTTATAATATTAATGATTTAACATAATATTTATTAATTATTATTAACATAAGGCAACAGTTACAACTTGGAGAAAAGAAGAAAAATAAATCATAGTTTCTATAGCCTAATACAACCACTTGGTAGCTCTTAGTGTATTTTCTTTTCCTTTGTATGTGTATATGAGTGGTATGCGTGCATGTTCATATACATTTGTGCATAGGGTGTGCATACCTTCCTCAGATGCTCTCCACCTTGTTTTTTTTGAGACAGAGTCTCTCTCTGAACCTAGATGTCAGGGGCGAAAGCCTTTGGGGGCCTTTGGAGGCACACCCTGGCTTAGTCTTGGATGGCACCTGACAGCCTGCCAAGAGGGGCTTGGCTTAATGAGTTTCAGGAGGTAGTCCTGGTTAGGCTATTTGCACATCATGCTCACAAGTTCTTATCATAGACCAATAAATAGCTCCCTGATTGACAAGGAGCTCTCTATATATATTCTGTAGCATATCTGCAAGAGATAAATGAGCAATGAGCAATGGGGTATGAGCAATGAGATCTGAGAAAGCAATAAAGAGAGAATGCGCATTCTTCCACCCATACGTGGTGTATATGTGTTTGTGTGTGTGTGTTTTATCATTGCCCCCGCGGGCGGTGGGCAGTGACACCTAGAGCTCACTCTTTGACTCCATTAGCTAGACAGCAAGTCCCAGGGATCCTCGGGTCTCCAGCTCCCCAGCACTGGGATTACAAGCACGCGCCACTATACTCAGCATTTTATGTGAGCGCCTGGGATCTGAACTCAGCTCCTCATGCTTGAGTGGAAGCCTCCAGAGTGCTGGGACTCAAGGCATGCATTACCACACCCAGCTTACATATGAATATTTTTATAGCAAGCTTAAATTGGTTTTCTTAAATATACTAATTTATAAGGCCACGAAGATAAACTCTGTATTTGCCCACCTATTGTACATTCTTATTTCTATTAATATGAAACTTTTTTTTTTGGTGGGAATGTGTTTTTTTTTATTTTTATGAGAGCCTCATTCCTCAGATCTTATATCTGTGCTTGTCTAGGGTTTTGGTTTACAAGGGGTTGCTGCATTCAGCATCTAGAAATACTTTTTTGTTGTTCTTTTCTTGTTAAAAATTTGTTGTATCTTTTAGTTGGTATACAGGGTTTTAGGTATCATTCATTTTTGCATTTTCAAAAACAACTTGTTTTAGTTATTTTTTGTCCCTACATCCTCTCCCCAAGCCCCATCCGCTCCCACCACCCTCCCCACCAACATCCTCTTCCCTTCCGTTTACACATCACCTGTGTCTCTCTGCCCTTCCCTGATTCCTCCTCCTACTCATCTCGTTATGCTCACTCTTGGTTATCATTCTGTCTTTATGGGTTCTACTCACATTTGCTTCTCTGTATATACATACATAGAGCACAATAACAAGCTAGGATCCCATAGTTCCAGATCCATTCATTTTTCTGTAAATTCATAATTTTATTTTCCCATACTGCCAAATAGAATTTCATTATGTATATGTGCCGCATTCATCTATTTTTTATTATCCATAATGAGATAAATTTAATGAACAAATAATGAGTTGTTATCCCCATTTCCCCAATGCTCATCTAGTTTTTTTATTTTTTATTTTTTAAAAAACATTTTATTTATTCATTTTCAAGCAGAGAGAGAGAGAGAGAGAGAGAGAGAGAGAGCACGAGAGAGCACCAGGGCCACCATCTTGTGGGTCTGGCTTATGTGGGTCCTGGGGAATTGAACCTGGGGCCTTAGGCACTGGAGGCCAGTGC
>PVHP010052644.1:0-10940 GCA_004024765.1 Zapus hudsonius
CTTCCTTCCTTCTTTCTTTCTTTTTCTTTCTTTCCTTTTTTATTCAATCTTTCCTAAGTATACCCCCATTTCTCCCTTTCATAATGGGAATGTTTGTTGTTGTTGTTGGATGACATGTTTGAAGTATGTAACTTGTGTTTTGATTTTATAAGTTTCACAGTTAAAGACCTTGCCTTGAGTGTTGAGTGAGATTTTGAGTTTTTAATATTTGAACATTGTTAGATCTGTTAAACACTGTGTGGACATTTAAAGTGGGCTTAATGCATTTTATATCATGAGATGTCAATGAGTCTCTGGAAATCAAAGGTAAAATGTGGTTTGAATGGTGATTTGAATGAAATGTCTTAGACTCATGTGCTTGAACACTTAATCCCAAGTGGGTGGTGCAGTTTGGGAAGGTCATGGAACTTTTAGGAGGTATGTCACTAGTGGTGAAGATGGAGGTCTTACGGTCAAGCTCTTTGAACTATTTCTTCTATCTGCTTTTCCTTCCGGATGTGAAAATGTGATTAGTTTCCTGATCCTGCCATATTTTCTCCACCATGGTGGACTCTACCTGACAGACCTGTAAAGAAAATGTTTTTTTTAAAGTTGCTTCTGGTGAGATTTTCTTCTTTTTGTCCAAGCAATAAGAAAGTAACTGACATATGCGCTGAACTCTGATTATACATGCCATATTATTGTTTCCTGAAATACACAAATGTTTTTTCTCTTGTAGAAAATGTTTAAACTAGTAAATAATGTTTATCTCTGCCAGGCTTCTGAGCTAAAGCCTAAATCTTGGGCACACAAGTCATGAGATTTCTGAAACAATTCACTATTCCCATATTTTTCTGTGTTGACAGAAAGTATATCAACAGTTTAAACTGAGTGACAGTCTTGAAATGATAATATAAGTGGGAGCATATGTGAAGCAAGTGACCTTCAACTAATGAAAATGATTACTAAGAGTGGTATTGTTTCCACATAGCAAAATATAAGTATGCCTAAAAGATTATAAGTTGTTATTTTTAAGTCATAGGGCAATATTGTTTTTATATCTTCTACTTATGGAATAAACTTTGATTATCACTGTGAATCTTTATTGAATAATTATGATATAATTATATTTCAAATGAAGGCCAGTGTTGTTGAAGAAGCTATATGTATCTAACAAATATATATATATATATGTACATATATATATATATATAGTTACATATTTCTAAGGCAGCTGTTTTTATTTATTTAGTTAGTTAGTTCCCATATTTATTGCAGATTAGATACACTGCATGAGCAAGTCTTATGGTGGTATCCCCATTTCCCTCCTCCCTGTTCCCACCTTCCTGGGGGCCTTCCTACATGGGCTTGCTGTAGTGTCTGTCTCCATGATGAATTATCTGACTTCTGTGGAGGTAGGTCTCTTGCTCATCTCATCACCTCCTCAAAGGTTTCCTTTGGGCTCTAGATCATAAGTTAGGGGTGGTTTATCTCCTGCCTGGGTGACAGGCAACATCTCTGGCCCTTTTGGTGGGATTGGGTTGTCCATGGTTCTCACTGGCTTCTGAAACCTATAAACGGAATCTGGCCTAGGGCTGGGGTTGGTGGGCCAACAAATACTTTTTTTAAAAGGTGATTTTTTTTTCTTTTTTTGGCTTAGTGTTTTTGTCGTTATTAATTTTATTTATGTATTTCTACTTTTTGACTACCCAACAAATAATTCATTGTTCATTTCAGGAAAGATAAGAGAATAGAAGATGAGGGTAAATTAAGACTAAATGTCAGCCAATGTTTACATGTGGCTCAAAAAGAATTGAAAATGATTTTATAAATCTACATTAATGTCATCTAGCACTAATTGATGGCATAAAGAACCCATATATAGAAATGAAATTAGAAATCCAGTAGGGAAAACATCAAAGCTAAAAGGAAAGCAAATTACATAGCAAACATTACTTATATTATAATACCAAATGAATGAAAACAGCATTAAGAAATTCAGCCCACAGAAGCATATGGAAGGAATTTGATTTCTATCTGCATGTCCACATTCTTTCCAGTTATATGCAAATCTGAAGGTTTAAAATGTGACCTTTCTGGGTTCCTTTTTTTCTTCTTCCAGTAATTTAATTGTATATATCATGAAAACAAGCAAACATTATGTATAGATGCTTTGACAAAAGCATGTGTGTCATTATATTAATCCCATGACAATGATGCGTAAAGGATATTAATGAGTCCCACAGAGAAAAACAGGGTAGAAGCAGTGTTTATTGTTCTGAGAAATCATGTATTTGGGCAAATTCTAGCCATGGAATCACAGAATTTGAAGAAACTGTAAAAACTGTTTCTCTAGAGACTGCTTTATGTTTCCCCTACAAAATACAGCATCTTTTCTTTAGCATAATATTGAAGACACTTGTAACCTTACTAACACAGGATGAAGGACATGTTATTAGAAGTAGTAATTATTCACAATTACCAGAGTAGTACTTTATACTATAGACTGTTTTGCCCAAGGAAAATACTTTCATGTATGTTACATTTTGTTGTTTTCAAAAGTATTTTAATTTAATAAGAAAAATTGCACAATACATTCAAGTTGATGTTTTCAGACACAACTGTATTTTCTAAATTTGAGATCTTGACTTGTTTATAAATGAATTTACTTTTCAAATTGTATTTATCTTTTCATAATCTTATTTTGGAGAAAATGTTCATCTTTAATTTTCTATATTTTTTATTTCTGTTTGAACATAAATTTACTTCCATCCATTATAAAAATGTAGGTTATTAAATTTTTACTAATCTGAAAATAGAATTATGGAGCATATCTTCCTTTCTCATCACTTGGGAGAATAACCATTTGTCAATTTTTTTTCTCAATGTTTAAATAGTGCATTTTCAAGGTTTACCCATGAACTTCCTTAAAAAGTATATCTGTCTTAAAAGGTTATTTAATACGACTTTTATATTCAGAAGTAAAGGATCAAAATTGTAACAAATTTATGAGGAAATTACTTTTAAGCTAAGAATATGTTTAATCATCAAATCTAAGAGCCAGTCTGAACTTGAGCCCCATATCACATAACAAGTGTCGTTTTGTTTATGACAAGTCTTTCTAAAAATGTTTACATCATATGCATTTGTCTGAAACCTGGGTTACCCAACTGTACACTATAGTCTCAGGTTACCACAGGTATTTTACAGGGATAGTATATGATACTTGCAATTATTAAGGAAAACACAGTTATATATATATATATTGGACACTATGTGATCTGCCTTGCCTCTCCAGATATCTACAGTTTTGGTATAAGAATACACCATATATATATATATATATATATATATATATATATATATGTATATATATACATATATATATATACCATATATATAATTCTAATATGTATTAGAATGTATTCTATCACACACAAACACATACATACATATAGTATCTTTTAAACTGTGGGTTTTTCACTTAGATACTTAGATTCTTTAATAAAAGACAAGTATTAGAGTTAAGGATAAGATTCAACATGTGAGAGCACTTACCATGTTTTATTTGCTCTGTTTCTTCCAATGTTTCTTCTTGTGTTTTTGTTTTTGAGGTAGGGTCTCACTCTAGCCCAGGCTGACCTGGAATTCACTATGTAGTCTCAGAGTGGGCTAGAACGCACAGCGACCCTCCTACTGCAGCCTCCCAAGTGCTGGGATTAATAGTGTGTACCCCAAGCACCAGGCTGCTCTAAATTTTATTCCCATTTCTCACATATCAGTGGGGTGTGGCCACACACGTCTATAACTACCGTCCAGTGGGGAGCAGAAACAAGCCAATCACTGGGGTTCATTCATCAGTGAGTTTGACAGAAAATTCCAGGCCCAGGTTCAGGGAGAGAATGCATCAAAGAAACAGGGTAGATGATGATGATGATGATGATGATGATGATGATGATGATGATGATGATGATTAGTGGAGGAAAGCTGATGCTGTCCACTTGCTTGAGTGAGAAGCCATGAAAGGGAAGCAGGTGCCACATTTAAACCTGTATCTCAGGGATTTCCCCTCAACCCAGTTAATGGACAAACACCCTGCACTTCAATGATGAAGGGAAAACAGGAGCGAGCAGACCAGAGGTTATCTAACAGGGGGAAGCAGAAAGTTCAGGCCCTCTGGTCATCTTATCATGGGTACACAGACCTATGGCCCAAAGTTAGCAGATGAGACAATAAGTAACCAATCACTTTAAAGAACATCTACACTTTGAATCAGCCAATCACCTTAACAAGGTCTGTTCCCGCCCCTGGCTGCACTAACCACTTTCAAGAATATTTTACAATTTTCCTGCTGTGTAATATGTTTTGCTATGATATGTTGTGATTTGATACCAATTTCCCACTCTATGGGTTTATGCTTTAAAAGGAGCCTGTGAGCTCCATTTGGGATCGCCTTCTTGCTAGAGGGTTGACCTCTGCATGCTGGTTTGCTGTCTGAGAAATAAACTCTCTTGCTTTTGCATACATGAGTGGTGGTCTTCATTGGGACAATTCAGGTACCCTAACAGCTTCATCATGGGTGTACACATCTGTATACCCATGCCCATACAGTATACATGCACATAGCACATGCACACATCACACAAACTCACACCCACAAAACAATTATTTTATAATAAAAGCCTGCCTTAAGAGGTGGACCTAGTAATAAATCTATGCTGACCAAAGTCTGAGATGTACTATGGTGTACAAGTGAAAATAACATACTAAGGGCTGGATATATTGCTCAGTGGTTAAGGTGCTTGCCTGCAAAGCAGAAGGTCCTGAGTTTGATTCCATAGTACCAATGTAAGCCAGATGCACAAGGTGGTGCATGCATCTGGAGTTTGTTTGTAGTGGCTAGAGCCCTTGGTGCACCTATTCTCTTTTTATCTGTCTCTTTCTCTCACTTTCTCTAATTAATCAATTAATTAATAAAATATATATTTAAAATGACATACTAATAAGACTAGTTATATGAAAATGAATTTTTTTAATTTTGCTATATTCAGGATAATATTTTAGATAGCTGATAAAAAATTTTGTTAGTCCCAGCTTGTTAATAAATGGATTAATTTCTTATTTAATTTAATCAGGAGTATTGTAAAATGTATTGTAATATTGTCAAAATGAGATAATGGTTTTCATTGTTTTAAAAGATCAGGAGCTTCTTCCCTAACAGGTATAAAGATTTTAAAAAATCCAAATTATTAATGAGTGATAATTAGTTAAATATTTATTCATTTTACATACATTTTAAAAAATTTTATTCCAATAAAACAATTCAGTTGAGTGTAAATATGTTTGAGTTGTAGTGTTCCTATATCAATACTATTGATTCATTTACTTTATTTTCAAACACAGAATAAGAAAATACACTAAGAAGCCAAAAGAATCATGTTGACAAAATTGTTTTACAATTACCTAGACTTAGAACAGCAACATATTGTCAGAATGGAGCCTATAAGCTATCTTATTGCAATAATAATAATAAACATTATTTAGATATTATTTATTAATCTGTTAAAATGCTTAATATTTTTGAATGCATTTATCTAATACCTAATCTGATGAACTACACATATGTGAATTATTTTTTTTATTTTTTAAATTAAAAATTTATTTTATTAAAATCATACTCACATCCCCTCTCTCACACTCACATTCCTCTGAGAGCTCTACTTAGTAAAATTATTTGTACATCTCTGAGGTCCTGAAGGCCTCAGTCAGAAAAGCTGATTTTGTTAACTAACAATTCTTTTCTCTGTGTTAAATCAATAGGTTTACATATTATCAGAGTCAATATATGTGGTAGTTTGACTGAATATCCCCCAATAGATTCAAAAGTGTATTCAAGGATTTCTCCAGGTGCCTGGCTGGAGGATATATCGCCTTGGCCAGACCCTAGGGTCCAGCCCTGGGGTGTGTTTCTGGGGTGGGTCTGGAATTCCAAAGATACACGTGCAAAGAGCAGTCTGAGCTCAACCCTGGAGTTCCTTCTGTTTGTCATCTTTTAAGTTGGAGCGTGCTTGCTTGCTTGAGGGGCTGATGATGGGTTTCTCTCTCTTTCTGCTTGGACCTGCAAAAAAGGGCCATCCTTTTTCCCATTCTGGAACTTCCCCTGGATCTGTTATTTCAATCAATACTTTCCTCCCAAAACTGTTCCTGGTTTGGAGATTCAACCCAGCAGCGAGTGGCTGACTACAACAATATATCTTGAGTAACTGGTATATTTTTAGCACTTTCCTTTTTATAAACTTTCTTTGTGATAGCTACATGCAAAAAAGGATGCGATTTTAAAATTTTCTTCCAGTTTTCTCATTACATGAAAATAAATGAAGAAGGAAACATCACAGGACAGTCTTTTTGTTGTTTTTGTTTTTGTTTTGTTTTGAGGCAGGTTCTTATTCTCATCCAGGTTGACCTGGAACTCACTCTGTAACACAGGCTGATCTTGAACTCACAGTGATCTTCTCCAATGCAGGGATTAAAGATTTAAGACAGCACTTTAGGAGAAAAACTAAAAGATAAACTTTCTGAAGAATTTTGACATATTTTTTTTCTCTAGTGTGGGAAGGTCAGCTGCAATCCTGAGAAACAGGGCTTCCAGGCAGGCTTCTTGGCTATTGTGTTCACACATGGAACATTTGAAATATGTGCATGGATTCTGTGAACCCCACCTATGAGCAAAGCCATCACTGTCTCTACCCCACTTGTAGAGCCAAACTTTATGATTTTTGGTGAACGCCAGCTTCTGACAAAATATATACCTCTAAAATTCATCATATTGGATATGTTGGCATTCCTTTAAAGCACTCATTTGGTTTCCCCAGGGTCTGTACTTCAGTTTTCCTTTTGACTTTCAGGCATCACTGAACCAAAAACAAAAAACAAAGAACAGCCAAAACCCACAGAATCTCATTTCATTTCAAGAGTAAATGTGGGATTTTGCTTCGAATATGACCTCAACACAGGTTACCCCATCTTGTGGGGAAATGTGGAGGCCAAGACTCTTGTCAAGGTCTGAGTCTGCTGGCTGGGTTGGTAACAAAGTGAAGAACCCAGGAAAGCAGGGCTTATATCAGCTGGTTCATGGTTGTGCTGCATACATTCTGTGTAGAGCTCTAGCTGTGATCACATTAGTCACACCACCGGAGCAGAAAATCAATAAAACGTGGTTCCAAAAATAAAACATTCTTTTGGAATGTTGCTCTGAACTAATTAGCAATGACTCATTTAAAAGGACTTACCTGTCATTAGGGGAAAAAGTATTTACAAAAATCAAGTTTCTAGGCAAAACACATATTTTTGAGATGGGGGGGGGAGCTATTAAAAACTCTGATTCCAAAGTGACTTTTATTTTGACAATCAGTAACACAGAAGTCACTTTGTGAAATGAGAAAGTTAATCATTTTTCTGTCATGTTATTTGTCAGAATAGAGAGTGGAAAATGATAACTCATAAATAAAGGATAACTTCATTTCTTTTGGCTGCTTGGAAGTTTTAAGTATGAAAACTCTCCACTTGTGTTCAGGTCACCTATGAAACATGGTGAACTGAAACCAGAGGTGCTCACTTCCGAACTGTGTTTGAACTTAAATATAAAACCTTCCAACTGGATAAAAGTCAGTTTAGTTGAGTAATTATATGCTACACTTTAATTGCAAAATTTAGTATTGCAACTTTGTAGTTTCCTCATGAAGTAAGTTTTGTTCCAGTGAAGTATAAGACTCATAGATGACTTGGGTTTGACATCATAAATTATTTTAAATGATTTTTTAGATTGAATAGATTTTCTTAGACTGATTTTTTGCTATCTTTATTATCAATAATAACATACACTGTGTAAACTAATCTTATGATGTTATTCCCCTTTCCCTCCTCCCTGTCCCCAACCCGCTGGGGACCCTCCTCAGTGGGCATACTGGATCAGTACATGATTAGTTTAAGAGGTAACCTGGTCCCCCACACCACCTGTGTATGTTTTTGCTGAGGGGGGGCCATGTCTCTGGATATTTTCCCTCACCATGTCTCTTACAATCTTTCTGCTCCCCTCTTCCGCTGAGTTCCATGATTCATGGTGGGTGAGTTATTAAGTATGTTTTATTGTTGAGGTCTTAAGTGTCTCTGGACTTGAGTTGCGTTGGATATCATTGGTGTCTGTCTCAATGATCTATTCTGGGTTATCTGACTTTCTGTGATGATAGGTCTCTTGTTTATCACTCCACTTTCTCATAGATTTCATTTGGGGTGGACATGATAGGCAAGGGATGGTTCTTCCCTTGCTAGGATGTCGGCCATCATCCTGTGTCTTATTGGTGGAGTTGGGTTGACCACAGAATATCCTTCAGAGAGTGAGATCAGTATAGGTTAAATGAGACAGACATTGCTAACTTTTAGCCTGATTTTTTTTTTAACATTCAGAAAAGTGTGCCTTAAATGTTTGCAAGGGACATAAGATAGTCACTTGTAGTCATTCTCAGTGATAGAGGACATGAAACAGCCATACTAGAAAATTATATTGTTATATTTAAATCCTTCCTTGAAATGAGTAATTTATTCTTGTATTCAAATAATAGCACTGTCTCTAATTAGAATTTGCAAATTCTCAAAACCAAATGACCACATGTGAATATATTGCACAACTAATTATGCAAGTTTTTTTTATTATCAATAGTTTCTTGGATAGATAAACAGAAAACCAGTCAAACACATACTGGGTATGTCTGTCACTGAGGGTATAAATACATTCTTTCATAACATATGGCAAATATATCTTTTTCATAAAGTTTTAACATTACAATAAAAAGTATCAAAATAGCTATGTTTGTATTTTGTAAAGTACATCTAGCAAAGCATGTATATTGTTCAATAAATATCAGTACCCCCTGTTTTGACTGTTTTGCAGGTGTGCTTGTTCATATGTGTGTGGATGCACATGTGTGCAGGTGCCTGTGCATGAGTTTCTATGATTATGGAGGCCAGAGGTTGAAGTTGGGTAACTTCCAGAAGTTCCTCTCCATCTTATTTATCAGGACAGGTTCTCTCATTGAACCCACTGCTCATCAACTGGAGGATCTCCTGTCTCTGTCTTCTAAGTGCTGGGATTGCAGGTATGCACCAGCACCTATCCCATATGTACATGGTCCTGGAAGCCAAGGTCAGGTCCTCAAGCTTGCATGACAAGTCATCACCTTAGCCTTATTTCCCCATTGTAATATGTGGCCCAAACTGAGATTGAGAAGAAGAGTTCATAGAGTCATGGAGACAATTATTAAAAACAAGGTCCACTGCTGATGACAAAGACCAGTCTAGGACACACCAAAGATTCCAATTCCTAGTCAGCACTCTTCATTTTTCAACATTCAATATTTCTCTTGCTTCTTTTATTTGTTCAAACATATATGGTGGACAAAAATATCCTGTTTTCTTCCCTTGAATAGGTTTTAAGATCCACTGGCTATCCATACTCCAGCGAGCCTATAAATTGTTTTTACCTGAATGTCCTTGACTGACACTAAATTCTTAATTAACAAACATCTCAGATTTTCCCCTTTTCTCCACAGTCTTTATGGTAATTCATGCTATATTTCCTCTAAATTACAAAAAGTAAATTCTTACAGCTGCTTATCAACCTTTTATTACCCATAAATTATTTTATGACAAACATATTCTACTGCTCTTCTGTGTGTGGTGTGGTGTGTGTAATGTGTGTGTGTGGTTTGGCTGCACAGACATATCACACCCACTAAATCGCCCTCTGAATACTTATATTTATGCCCACATTAAAAATGCTACTGTCGCTTTTGATTGAAGTTTCTCTTTTCAGGTGGGAATGACTGCCCAGGAAACTCAGCATTAAAGGGGACATCTCTGTCACAGCCTCCAATGGCTCAGGGAATATTGCAGCTGAGGTATTTGAAAGAATGTAAGAGTCAAAGAATGGTGAGGTTGCTTACATTACTGTCTTCCAGACACAAAATGGTTGTTGTATTCCTGATCACATAGTGGCTTTGTTAGTTACCTGTATATTACTAGGACCACGAACAAGTGTTCATAAAGGTTGGTGGAGGACTTAAAAAAGATATTAAAAAAGGAGAAAATAGTAGGGAAGAAGAGGGAATTCAGTGAAGGGATTGGGAGAAATAGGGGACAAATCAGGGTGGTGGGCAAGTGTTGCGGTCAACATTCTAGTTGCTACGCAGAAAGAACCCAAAGAAAAGCAGCTTGTGGAGGTTTATTTGGCTTATGGACTGGAGGGGAGACTCCATCCTGGTAGGGAAAATGATGGCATGAGCAGATGGGTGGACATCACCTCCGCCACAGCACTGGAAACAGCAGCAGGAAGGTGTGTCAAATACTGGCAAGGGGAAGCTGGCTTATAACCCCCATAAGCCCGCCCCCAACAACCCCATTGAGGTTGTAAAATCCAAATTGCCATCAGCTGAGGATCAATTGACATTCATTTGTTCATGGGGGACACCTGGATGAAACCATGACAGTCCACCCCTGGCCCCCACAAACTAATAATCATAATGTAAATATAATGTGTTCAACTCAACTCTTAAGTCCCCACAGCTTTCAATTGAGCCATAATACCAAAAATAAACCCTTAATGGCACAGAACATTCACACTGCAAAACATGAGGCACAGCAAAAACAGACTGAAGCAATACAAGATTTAAAAAAGTAGGGCACCATCAATCTCTAACTCCAAGTTCAATGATTCTAACCAATAAAAAGTCTCTTGGAGATTCAAATACACCCCTCCAGCTCGGCTACTCACAGTCCGGGAAAACTTCATCTGGTGTTGTCAGCTTCCCTTCGCACCCATCCATAGTCCTGGAATTCTTTGGGTCTCAATTGCAACCCACAGTTCATCCTCATGGCTCCATCGGGCTCCATGCAGGCAACCTAGCACA
>PVHP010052645.1:0-11032 GCA_004024765.1 Zapus hudsonius
TCTCCAGATGGATGTACCACTTTGTGCATCTGGCTTTACGTGGGTACTGGGGTCTCGAACCCCGATCCTTTGATGCTGAGCCATCTCTAAAGGCCCTGCTTTGAAATTGAGCACCTAACCCATTACCCATCAGGCACGATGCTGGGACTGGTCTAGCATAAAACCAGGCAAGCCTGCTTCCTCACAGGGCTTCTTGGAGCTCACCAACTTTAGAGGAGATCAGGGGTCAGTCCTAGGTCTGGGGCAAGGGATGGACTATGCTGGGTGCTGAAGGCTGAGCAGAAAGGCCAAGGTTGGAGGACAGGGAGGACAGCATGGACACTTCATGAAGGTAGGGTGAGGGCTGCTCAATGCCAGAAAGGGTGAGAGGGAGGGTGCTGGAGAAAAGCAAGGCCCTTCATGAAAGGAATTCAGACTTGACCCAGAGGGGGTTGGAGTGAGGGCTCAGTCAGCCGGGTTTCAAGAGTGTGGGTGTGGGTGTGTGCTCCTGCCAGGACACCCACAGCGCTGGTGGTGGGAGAGTTATGCTCCAAGCAAGGCCATCACAGAGCCTGTGAGGTAGGCGGGAAGCAGCCCAGCAAAGGGGAGATATATATGGACAAGGCCTGAAGCTTAGGGAAGTCATGCCCTGAGCAGCCAGTAGGAGGCTCCAGAGTGCAGGTAGACAAGCCCGCAGAGCCTCTGCCCAGCCCTCAGGTATAGAAGGGAACCACGCTGGCCAGGACACAGACTTGCAAACTTTCAGACAAAATTTCACCAAAAGTATATAATTTCATTGTATGTGGTGGTGCAATACTCAGGAGCTCAGGAGGCAGGGTAGGAGGATCACTGTGAGTTCGAGGCCACCCTGGGCTACAGTTTCAGGTTACCCTGCACTAGAGTGAGACCCTACCTTGAAGAGGAAAAATAAATAAATTATATTTCTAAAAATAAATAACACACACATTTTTCATGGATCTCGTGTACGGGTGCCTGAGGAGGTCAGAGGTGGATGGTCTTGGTCTTCCTCAGTCACCCCACTGCTTATTTTGAGACAGGATCTGTCCCTGAACCTAGAACTCAGATTCCTGCTCCATTAGTTAGCCAGGGAGCCCAGGAGTTCCCGTCTGTGTCTCCCCAGGCCCTGCGATTACAGGGGAGGGCCACCATGCTTGGCTTTTTACGTGGGAGCTGGGGATCTGAACTCGGTCTATATATATATATATATATATATAATTTATTAGAAAGAGAAAGAGAACAGGCATGCCAGGGCCATCAGCCACTGCAAACACTGTGCCACCTTATGTATCTGGCTCCATGCGGGTACCAGGGAACCAAATTCCAGTACTTCTGCTTTGCAGGCAAGCGCCCCAATTGCTAAGCCATCTCTCCAGCCCCTGAGCTCAGTCTTCATGCTTGTGGGCGAGCACTTTTACCACTGAGCCATCTCTTGGGCCCTGGTAATTTTGTTTTTTTGAGGTAGTGTCTCGCTCTAGCCCAGGCTGACCTGGAATTCACTATGGTCTCAGGGTGGCCTCAAATTCATGGTGATCCTCCTACCTCTGCCTCCCGAGTGCTGGGATTAAAGGCATGGGCCACCATCATGCCTGGCTATTTTTTTTTTGTTTGTTTTTTTTAGACAGAGTTTCTCTTTGTAGCCCAAACTTTGACTTTGTGATCCTCCTGCCTCAGGACTACAGGAGTCGTCCTCTTCCCCTGGATTCATTTTAACTGAAGACTAAAAGAGAAAGGAAGAAGCTGTGGTGTCTTTGGTCTGGAAATGACTTAGAAGCTCAAGGCAAGGTGGGGGTTCCCATGAAGGAGAAGCCCAGTGTGTGTGTGTGTGTGGGGGGGTCCTCTGTCCCCACCTTCTGCCTGTGCAGTTAAGGCAATGGGTAGCCTGGGAGCTTCAGGGAGGTCAGTGGGAGGAGAGGTCCTTCCTACATGTCAGCCGCTCATTAAGCACTTACTTTCTGTAGATTTCCCAGATGTTGAAGAAACTCAAAGTGGCTGTAGTTGTCCAGCCTTGCCAAGTCCTCCGTCTGGGAACAAGTTACTTATCTTATTAGGTAAAACCTTACAGGTTTTCTGAAAGCTAGTAGGGAATGAGGCTCGTGAGGTCAAAGAGCGGTACCCGCAGATGGATCAGTTGTGACTGCCTCCCTGAGGGAGGATGAATGACACCAGAGAGTTCCTGAACAGTCCACAGCTTGAATGGACTGAGCTTTCAAGCAGCAAACTGAGAAAGTCCTGCTCCAAAACAGGCTTTCATATATATATGAAATATATAATATCCAGTGATAAGGAGATGAAATCCTATTCCAGATTTTAAGAGAAATTCAAGGATGTATGAGACTTCATGACTGCACCCCACACCCACAAACTTTCATTCTTATTAACCCATTAATGGTACTGGAAATGGAGCCTTGGACCTCATGCAGCTAAGCAAGTGCTCTACCACTAAGGTATATTCCTAGCCCCCAGGCAGGCTTTGAATTTACAATCTTCCTGCCTCAGCCTCCAAGAAGATAGGATTAGTGGTATAAACCACCAGGCCTAGCTAAAACTTTCTTTTTAAAAATATTTATTTGCAGCCGGGCGTGGTGGCGCACGCCTTTAATCCCAGCACTCGGGAGGCAGAGGTAGGAGGACCCTACCTCGAAAAACCAAAAGAAAAAAAAATTATTTGCAAGGAGAGAGAGAGAGAGAGAGAGAGAGAGAGAGAGAGAGAGAGAGAGAGAGAGAGAGAGAGAGAGAGAGAGAGAGAGAGAGAGAATGGGCACGACAGGGCCTCCAGCCACTGCAAATGAACTCCAGACACGTGTCACCTTGTGTATCTGGTTTTACATGGGTGGTACTGGGGAATCGAACCTGGGTCCTTGAGCTTTACAGGCAAGCGCCTTAACTGCTGAGCCATCTCTCCACCCCCCCTTTTGTTCTTTTTGTTTTTTCGAGGTAGGATCTCATGATACCCCCTTTTTTTTGTTTTAAAATCTGTCTGTAACACTGCATGCCACAGAGCATGTGTAGAAGCAAGAGGACAACTTCAAGGTCCTCACCTTCCACTTTGTTTTTGAGGTAGGGTTTCACTCTAGCCCTGGAACTCACACTAGTTTTGTGCTGGCCCTGAATTCACAGCGATCCTCGATCCTCCTATTTCTGTCTTCTGAGAAAGGTTCATAAAATACAAGGTGGCCAAAACAAAACAGGGTGACAGCAAAAGAAAAAGCGAGGTCTGCTTTACATCTTAGAACGAGGGGAGTGCCTGAAACACAGATGTCCATCGAAGATTATTTATTTGCAAGCAGAGAGAGGAGAGAGAGAGAGAGAGAGAGAGAGAGAGAGAGAGAGAGAGAGAGAGAGAGGATGAGCGCACCAGGGCCTCTAGCCACTGTAAAGAAGCTTCAGATGCTTGTGCCACTTTGTGCATGTGGCTTTACATGGGTATATGGGAATCAAACCTGGGCTGTCAGGCTTTGCAAGCAAGCACCTTTAACCGCTGAGCCGTCTTCCAGTGCTGTGGATTTCTGCATAATGGAATGAAATGGAGGAGAGTTACATAAGAAGTTTAGACCCAAAACGGTAATGCTTTCAAAAACAATTTTTTATCTTTTCTAAGCAGTCCCAGGCATTCTCTGTGAGGGTCTCTTAGTTCCGAGGGTACTCCATGGAAGGCAAGGCTTGACACAGGGCCCAAGGAACACTCACTTCTTTCGCCTCTTCCTCCAGGAGACTGTGGTAGGACAGTCTCACCATCTAGCCCCAGCTGGTTTAAACTTGCTATGTGGTCAGAGTGGCCTTCAACTCAAGATCCTCCTGCCTCAGCATTAGGATTTACAGGTATACCTCCCCTCCCCCTAGCTTTGGCCACAGCATCTTTATCTGTAAACTAGGGGTGAAACAGCGGCAGCTTAGAGCCCATTCAGTGTGGGTTCCCAGGGGTAGTAGGAGAGGCGGAGAGGCTTTGCTTGTTTCCATGTCACACTGGGTCTCCTGAGGCTGCTGAGGGAGGGAGACAGATCCTGCCTGGACCTAAGCCAGAGCCCAGGCTCACGGTCACCAACAGCAGTGATGCTGGAGAGCCCTGGCACCTGCCACTCTCCACCTGTAGCCCTTGTTTCTGGGAGCCTCCTGGGTTAGAGCCCCAGTACCCTCCCATCAGCTCAGGCCCTCACCCGCCCTTTTCCAGTCTGGATCCTCACACCTTCTTTCAGATGGCCATTTCTTAGTATGGAGGGCACCTAAGTTCTGGGCACTGGGAACTTGGTGATCTCTGATGTCTATGCCCTGAGCTTTACCAAAGTGCTCAGTGCTACCTCTTGGACAGGTTCCTGGGAGCTGTCATCTCAGCTAGGGCCCATCCAATTTTCAAACTCTCACTGCTAGCTGCCCACTTTGAAGGCTGCTCTTGCCAGCCCTGCCAGCTCCTGCTCTGCAGACCCGGGCAAGGTTCTGAGCCCTTAAGACTTGTGTGTGTGTGTGTGTGTGTGTGTGTGTGTGGTGTGTGTGTGTGTGTGGGCATGCCAGGGTCTCTCGCCACTGCAAATGAATGTCACTTTACATGTGTGTTTTAGGCTGACAGGCTTTGCAAGTACCTTTAATCACTGACCCATCTTTCCAGCCCCTGAATCTCCTTTCCTTCCTTCCTGTTTTGTTTTTTCGAGGTAGGGTCTAACTTTAGCCAGGCTGGCCTTGAACTCACAACGATCCTCCTACCTCTGCCTCTCGGGTGCTGGGATTAAAGACGATTAAAGACGTGCACCAGCACACCAGGCTCCTGCACCTTATTGCACTATCCCTGGTTCCCCTTTTTCGGTGTGATCTCACAGCAAGCAGGGAGCTTCCTGGTCCAAAGGCCCATTCCTATCACATGCACCTGCTCCCTGCAGAGCCAGCCACACTAAGGTCAGGCTCTAGGCATTCAATGGGGACAGTGGGAACAGCAAGGATGTGACTTTGCAAGGATGTACCCCTCACCTAGTGTGGTGAGTAGAGCCCAGAAAGCCCCCAAGAAGACCCCGGGCTGCCAGTTCTCAGGGAGTAGCAAGGGTTGGGCTTTTGCAGCCAGGCTGGCCCTGCCTGGGCTGGAGTCAGGCAAACGCTAGAGTGCATCATCAAGCAGCAGAAAAGTACTTCTCCATTAGTAATGAGCTTATCCTTGAGGAGACTGAGGCAGCGGGGAGCCCTGTGGCACGAGGAGTGCAGGGTGGAGAGGATTGCAATTCCCAAAGCACAGGGCGAATCTGGAAGCAAGAAGGGCCTGGGCAGAGGGAAGCCCCAGCAAGGCCATGGTGTTGGCCCTATTTGAGTATCCACATTTAGACAGGGGTCCCCAAAGTGCTGGGGTCATGGAGCTTTGTGAGGCTGAGTAGAAGGAAACCAGGGAGAAGACTACACCTATTCCCCAGGTAAGGGGTTTCCAATGGTGGGGAGGGTCTTGGCCTCTCCTTCACATTCAGGTGACTGAGGAACAGCAGACCTTAGCCTAAAGCCCTTCAAGATAGCTCCTTCCCAGATGCCACCAACACAGGAGCCACCAAAGAGTATACCTCACCTGTCTCTTTAACCCTGAGCTAGGAAAGAATTCAAGTTTCCCCAGGGAGGGTCAAAGCTGGACATAAATGGAGAAAAGGTGTGGTTTTTCTTCCTCTACCCAACTCAAGAAACTGAAGAATCTGTTCTTCCAGGCAATGTACCAACTTCAAACTCAGCCAAGCTCAGTTGGGGGTTACCTCCAACGTAATTACTCCTTCCTCATACCTTTTTTTTTTTTATGCTGGGAATTGAACCCAGGGCTTCACACATGCTAGGCCAGTGCTCTACCACTAAGTTATATCCCTGGCTCTCACACCCAAAGACTTACAACTCTAAGACTCTGCTGGGGAGGCTATTACCACTTCATCACATGACTCTAGTCGATCCTCTTCATGCAGAGTTGAGGTTGATCCAGGGACAAGAAACTGGCATCCCTGTTGTCTGAATGGACATGTGAACAAGTAGGGGTTTTCTTTGCCCCCCTTCCCCCCTAATCCTGAGCTCGTGACCCCACCCCACCATCCAAAGCACTGGCTCATCTCTAAGGGCATCCTTTCCTCCCTCGTTTCACTCCTATTTCAGGTAAAATAGTTTGATTCAGGGTTTTGTCCATGAGTTAGAATAAGTAGAGATTGTTGGGAACTCCAACTGTCTAGGGGCCCCAAGGGATGCCTTTCCTCACTCTACCCTTTGCCATCTGTCAGTCATTCACTCCCTCAGTCCACATCTTCCTCCAGGGCTGCCCTATCTGAACAAAGGGCCTCGGGCAAAGGAAAGCGTAGTTTCTTCTGTGTGCACAAAGTAACAGCAGGATCAGGCCAGCTCCTCGGCATCAAGGGCTACGAAATGTAGCAGGGTGGTTAAATTAATCCCCAACTTAAAGTCCTAGAGGAAATGACACCTCCTCAGACTGGGCCTAAATACTGTTAGAAATAAAGGGGGGGGGAGAGAATTGCAAAAAAAAAAAAAGCCAGCACATAGAGATGGGATGGAGGGGGGCTGGGCAAGGCCAGTCAGAGAGCATGGAGCTCGGTCTGACACCTTTGCACACTAGAGGCAAAGGGAAATAGTGACACAGGTCAGGTTAGGGCTTTAAATGGCCACACCCAAAGAAAAAGTGGAAACCCAAGGTACCCATGGTAGGACTGAGAAGTAAATATAAGCTACTGAAACTCTTCCACCCCATCCCTGCCACGACTGAAGCACAAACCACAGGGGAGTTTAGAAACCATTCCTTTCTTTATTAAACATAGCTTGCAAGTGATAAATATTACAAAGTTTTTTATTTTAATCCTTTCTCCAAAAATTAGCTTATTATTTGAATCTGTCACTGCTGAAATGCTCAGCAGCATCTGAAACAGATGGGAGTGTATTTGCCTTTTTGAAAACCAGTTTCTATTGGTCTTAATTTTTCACTTTATTTCCCAAACACAATGCAGAAAATTAGAATGAGTTAAAAAAAAAAAAAGAAAAAACTTAAGAGAGTTGTGCAAAAGGGTCTTGTTCCCCTCCCACCCACCCAGTTCAGGGAAGGCCATTCCCCAGCCTACCTCCCTGCCCCCACTTCCCCACCCCATCCATCTATCCTTCTTCCCCTTTCCCCAAGGCCTCACCCATTAATTCTCCTGCATCTTCTCCAGGGTTTATGGGTCAGGGGTCTAGAGGAGCACTTAGCCCTGGCCATGGGGAACATGACCTCTGAAGACAGACTGAAACAGCTGCCTTTGGTGAGGGTGTCACATGAGATCTGAGGGAAGGAGAGATGTGGGCAACATAAAAGCTTTTCTTTTGTCAAAGATGAGGGAAGTTCCATACCTACAGCTCACAAAGGGAGCAATTAGGGCACCAACCTGGGGCATTAAACCACCCCTAAGGGACTGTGGTTGGCTCTGAGGGGCTTGGAGCATGGTCCCTGCTCAGACAGCTAGAAACACAAGGGCAAAGATGTCACTAGCCTGACATAGATCTCACTGCTACATCTCTCCCAAATCAGGGTGAAGTAGGGGACTGACACCATCATATAAAAATGACCACTAAACACTAGTCACTTTGGATTCCTGCCTGATTTTTCAGCCAAACACTTTTTTTCCCCTTCAAGCTGTCTTTTGCTTTTAGGAAAGCACATAGAATGCTAAACTTAGTGGCCAAATTGTTTACCCTTCACTTCACAGGTTAAGAAAATGGGAGACCCAGAACATCAGCAAATCAGTAGGACCCAAGTCTCTAGACTGGTGACTCTCTTCCTCTCCACAGCACAGACCAGGAACCAGTCTCCCCTCAATTCACAGAGCCTAGCATGGTGCAGCCAGCGTGACCATCTCTAGGTGAACCATTTCTTTCTACTATCCCCTAACAATCTACCCTCAAAGGGTGGGGTGGGGGAAATCCCTTGCATAAGAAAGCTTGACACTGAATTTTGTTATATAGGTATATTGTATATATGCTGATGCAATCAGAGGGGAAAAAAACAGTGCAAATACAATTACAATTCATAATACTTGGTTTCGATGCCCCAGAAACGGCCCCATTCCTCGGCTAACTCCCGACTCCCAGCACTTCCCCACAGTATCAACCTAATGCTGGGGCTGGGGGTAAGGAGGGTGGGCAGGTTAGGGTGGGTGGGAGTGGGCTCTGCCAAGGCAGTGCTGGTGACCCGGAGGGACTACTCCAGGGTGGGGAGGCAAGGCACAAATTAGGGGTGGGTGGTGGGGGAGGTGGCGTCTCTAAGGAGGGATGGGGTTGGAGCAGCTGCCAGTCTCAGTATGCTGGGCCCGGCCCACTCCCCTCCCCATCCTCCACAGCCCTGCCTCCCTACACCCTCCCCTTCCCCAGAAACCCTTTTGCACGGATCATACACAAACGGGCACATTACAAAATGACATAACACAGTTTCACAATATCCATGGCTAGGGTTTTTTTTTTTCTTTTTCAGCTTTTTTTCTACACAATGTACAGTTCCTTTTAAATGGATCAAGAAATAGCTTATATACATGAATGAGTCCTTGTTATAACATCTCGGCAGCAAATATCATAAGCTAATGAAGATCTTGATGGAAGGGAAGGGAACAGGGGTGTGGAGAGAAGGGTTATGCCTTCTGGAGAAATGGGCAGATCAGGGAATGGCTGGGGGAAAGGAACCAAAGTAAAACGTCAAGAAGCATCTTTACAAAGCATCTACAGCTAAGTCCTTTAAAGGGGAAGGAAAGGTAACCAAAGCAGAAAAACATTTATCTGTGTCTTCAAGAAAAAAAAAAAGTCTACCATACATATATCCAAAAATGTGGGAAAAATACTTATTTCAGCGATGGAAGGAGTCCAGATGCTGTGGTCAAGCGACAAAACTGACAAATAAGGACCTCTGTCTCCTAATCTTGCCCAAGCCTTACCACTAACCCACCCACTTACGAGTTCTAGAGTAAGACACCACCCACGAATGACTGTTTTTAGTACCTCTGGGTCTGGTGGACACCAGACAGAACTGATGGGATCCTCACTCTATTAATACCTTGAGGTTCAGAGACCCAGGGTAAAGCAGAACTCTGAACACAGGATCTTTCTTTCTCTCATTAGGGCACAAGACCTGGGGTGACAGCAACAGACTTGGAGGGACACAAGGCAATCAGTGATAGAAAAAGTAGAGGCTTGAAGGACAGGGAGGGAAGGAAGTGGAAGGTTAATACTTTACCTTGATTAAAGAGATGTAACCTACTACTAATCCCTGGGTAGGGCATGAAGATGGGGAGGAGAGAGGATGAGAAATCAAACCTCAGTGATTGAGCAAAGGGTCACAGAGCCACACTAGTCAATAAGCAGCTTCTATGTAATCGACTCTGAAGAAAACAGGGAAAAATCTACTCTCTTCCCTATGGCCTCAGCACCTAGACAGGCACTGGACGTGGGGCTTTCCTTCCCTACTATTCCCCATCTCTACAGATTTCACTTCCAAACCCTATTCAAAGTGGCCTGGCCTCCCAGGAAAGGGATTTAGCTCAGGGCAGGGATAGCCCCCAGCTGTAAGGTATTGCACATTCTCTGATCCTTACTTTTAATCTCAACTGACAAACTTGGGCACCTTGTACCTCTGAGCACCTCTGAGCTGGGGGTCAGGGAGACACAACAGAAATGGCACTTCATCATGGAATGGGGAGGGCTAGACAGATATGCCAAAAGGCATGTAGGAAAACATTTTAAAAAGAGAAAAAAGCTTCCAATTTTGTGGAAGAGAAAAGCAAAACCAATTTATCCAGTGCTTTCAAAGCACAGAGGGCAAAGAAAGGATGTAAGAATATATATTTATATATATATATATGTATATAATTTTAAAATAATCCCAGACCCAGTTTCATTACCCCCCTCCCTCTCCCACCACATAGTCAGGGGTACCATCTTCCCCAGAAAAATACTCAAAATGATCCAACCCACTACTTCTTACTAGCATCTAGCTTCTGGATCATTTTATCACTCAGGAGCCGAGCCTCCGCTGCATGGCCGCATCTCTGCTCCTTTATTAAGTGCTCAATGAATCTGAGGAAAGGGAGGAAAGACAAAAGCCAGGAAGGCCCGTAGGGCCAGTATAATCACCACAGTGGCACTGGGGTGTGGGGAATCGAGGCCAGAGTGAAGGAATGGAGCTTGATTTCAGCTTCTCTTCCCACCCCATGCCCAAATTTTATGGGAAAGATGTGCATTTGGTGTGTGTTAATTTTAAAAGTGCCTTCTTACTTAAAAAAAAAAAATTAACCTTTAAAAATAAAAACAAGGGCATTTCCTCAGGTGGCGTTCAAGGGCAAACTAGTATACAACTCCTTATCCCTCTTTGCTAAGAGTGTCCTCAGTACACTCTGGGAGCTTCCAGAGCTGGACAGGCAGGTGCATGTGCACTCTGAGAACAGAAACCCTTCCCTTTCAGGGGCTTCTTGACCTCAAAAATAGCTTAGTCCATCCTTCCTCCCACAGTGTGGGCAAATGGGATGCTAATAATCTTCCTAACTCCCAGAACAGCAACATTGCACAGTTCAATTCATTCTCTACATTAGTAGTGACAAAAAGGAAAAAAAAAAGAAAGAAAGAAAGAATTCAGAGGACCGGGTCCCATTTGTGTGGCAGAGGTCCGGTTGGCATGGGTTGCTGGGCTACGGCAGGCTCTACACTTGCTCACCTTGTCGGTGAGAAGCTACAACCTGACTATGAATCCTCACCTCCCTCAGAAGTAGGGACAGAGAAACTTGACTCTCAACCGGTGGGAGAGAATCTTTTTTTCTAGGCCCTGTTTCCTTCTTTTGTCACTTAACTCACTCATACCCATTCCAACTTCTAGGGTATCCAGCAATTTTCAGCCTGGAAACAGCTATTCTTCTGGGACTGTGGTTAGAGGAGGACGATTAGGATTTTTTAAAAGGGTGTGAGGGTGTGGTGAGACAATTCTACAAAAACAATAAGATAGAACAACTTGGGGCCAGTTGTCCTGGAATAGACTTCTGTGCCCCCAGAGGGGTCAGGCAACAAACAAGGTCAGGAC
>PVHP010052646.1:0-10916 GCA_004024765.1 Zapus hudsonius
GATATTTCCGGAGATGTCTGCGGCCCTAAGAACACTGTTCAACATTCTGTTGACAACTGTGGGGTGGTGAAGTTCAATGCCATGCCTATGAGAATGGCAATCTCCTAAGGTAAGGCTGTGGAGACTTATTTCTCATGCTCCATGTCAGAAATGAGTTTCTAGCTTTGCCAAACTGCCCTAAGTAACAGCAGATCCTACACCTAGATTGAAGTTTTCATTCTCAGAGCAGTATAAGTATGTACGCATGCAATATATACAATATTGAAATTTTGAATTTCCTTCCACAACCTATCTTGGAGACAACTGTGTATATAACCTATAAAACCATATCTAATTCATATTATTGTATTTATAAGGCACCTTTGATTAAAACTCTCATCACTGATGCAAGTTGAAGTTACTTCTTATCTTCCGTGGCCACTGGAAGGGCTGCATTGATTGTCTTTGTGTCTGTGAGAGACATATATATATATATATATATATATATATATATATATATATATATATATATATATATATATATATATATATATATATATATATATATATATATGTACATACATATATGTACATAACTGACTGAAATTATGTATCATTTTATATATTTAATATTTGAATAAGCTGAAATATCTTTTTAAAATTTTATCTGTATAGATAAAAAAGGAGGTACAAATATGGTGTTTTCAAACATAATTTTTCTTTATTTCCTCCCTTTCCTGCCCATTTTTGTACCCTCTCCGCTAACTTTCTGCTTTCATGCTACTTATTTCCCATTGTCCCTTTTCCCCCTCATCACATCTCTTGTTCTCCTCTTGTTGTCTCTTTTCTTGACTCATAGTTCATCCTGTCTTACATCCATTATCACAGTAAATGCTAGTATTAAAAATGAAGAAGAAATATCTCCTTTAATGTCCATTATTTGCCCATTTATCATTTGTGCTGTGTTTTATTTTCTAATAAGTCAAACTAATTTATATTGAAGAAATTTTGCTTTTATGTATAATGTTTGGTAAATATGTATTTATCATTTTTACATATAATTTTGGGGTTTGACTGTGGCATCATTTAGAATATGTATTTAAAAATTTGAAACAAATATTCTATATGTGTCTTTACTCCCTTCAAATGAAGGTATGGGACTCTGAAGAATATACATACTAATAATTGAGTTAAAAGTTTAGTTTTAGGGTAAAACATCCAAAAGTAGTTGTCTACATCTCTAGTGTTTATCCCAAAACCAGAAATCTGAAAAGGTTTTTCTCAAATCAATTCACTCCCTTTTCTTGCATGTTCACCTCAGTGCCTCTTTAAAATATATGAAAACGTTTCAAAAGACTATGACATTTTGGAAAACAGATGTAAGGGAACTAAATATAGTTCATGCAGGATATTAAAGTAATTCTTATTCTGCACTGAGTAGATTTGTAATTTTGTGTTCTTCATGTCTTTCTTACCTGGCCACCTTGAATGTTTGCATGATTATTATTAAGATGTTCATAATATTGAGTACATGTGTGTCTCTATGATGTCAAAGCACATTATAAATAATGGAAAAGGTATTGAAATGTTTTCAACATTTTGTCCTAATATTAACGAGCTCAAAATTATCAAAGCATATCGAAATCAGGATGTTTTGACTCCAACCAAAGAGTCCTAAATGAATATTTATTAGAAAAATCATTTTCAAATTTGTTATTTTCTTGTGCATTCTATAAATATAGTAGATGAGTAAATAAATTGATTTTTATAAAAGACTCACAAAAAATAGTAAATGCTATTTTTTGAACAGTTACCATTGCATGGAAGAAAATTTACAATCAGCCTCGTTTCACAGTCATTTTCTTACAGTTTTCTTTTTCTCCTTGCAGAGTATTTACAGCCTATGGTATACTGTCTTGGACTGAAACAATGCATGGAAACAGCACTGTAACCGAGTTTATATTATTAGGACTGACACAAGACCCTCTCAATCAAAAAATGGTGTTTGTAATCTTCTTAATTTTCTACATGGGAACTCTAGTGGGGAACATGCTCATTATTGTCACCATCAAGTGCAGCAGAACCCTTGGGAGCCCCATGTACTTCTTCCTGTTTTATTTGTCGCTTGCTGACTCCTGCTTTTCAACAACCACAGCCCCTAGACTGATTGTGGATGCTCTCTCTGCAAAGAAAGTGATTTCTTACAATGAGTGCATGACCCAAATCTTTGCACTCCATTTATTTGGCTGCATGGAGATCCTCGTCCTCATCCTCATGGCCGTGGACCGCTATGTGGCCATCTGTAAGCCCTTGCGTTACCCAACCATCATGAGCAGACAGGTCTGTGTCATCTTGATTGTTTTTGCATGGATAGGGTCATTTATACACTCCATTGCTCAGATTTTTCTGGCATTGAGGTTGCCATTCTGTGGGCCCAATTTGATTGATCACTACTGTTGTGACCTGCAGCCATTGTTAAAACTTGCCTGCATGGACATTTATGTGATCAACTTGCTTTTGGTGTCTAACAGTGGTGCCATTTGCTCAAGCAGTTTTGTCATTTTGATGATCTCATACACTGTCATCTTACATTCTCTGCGAAACCACAGTGCCGAAGGGAGGAAGAAAGCTCTCTCGACATGCACTTCTCACATCATTGTAGTTGTCTTATCCTTTGGCCCCTGTATATTCATATATGCTCGTCCCCCAACCACTTTTCCCCTGGACAAGTTGGTGGAAATATTTTATACCATTGGAATACCTTTTCTGAATCCACTGATTTATACACTGAGGAATGCAGAAGTAAAAAATGCCATGAGGAAGTTATGGCACATTAAGGTGATGACAAAATAAATACAGTCATCAAAAGCCAGGATATCTGAATATTGCGCATCTAGCATATCATATAATCTAACAAAAAGTCTTATGTAAAATATAAGATATAGGGCTCGAGAGATGGCTCAGAGGTTAAGGCACTTATCTCCAGTGCCTAAGGACCAGGTTCAATTCCCCAGTACCCCCATATGCCAGATGCACAAAGTGGTGCCTGTGTCTGGATTTCCCCCCCTCCCTGTCTCTCTCTGTATGTATGTATGTATGTATGTATGTATGTATGTATGTATGTATGTATCTCTCTGCTTGCAAATAAATAAATAAAATATTAAAAGAAAAGAAAAGGCCGGGTGTGGTGGCGCAGGCATTTAATCCCAGCACTTGGGATGCAGAGGTAGAAGGATTGTTGTGAGTTCAAGGCCACCCTGAGACTACATAGTGAATTCCAGGACAACCTGGACTAGAGTGAGTCCCTACTTCGAAAAACCAAAAAAAAAAAAAAAAAAAAAGAAAGAAAGAAAGAAATAAGTTATAAAAGTTTGTGAGTCCTTTATTTTCTACTTGACAGATAGTAGAACTTCTAAGGCATGGTCTCTTTGTGTCCTCATCAGAGAATGTGTAGATCAGCTGAAGAAATTTGTTATCAATGCTATTTTCTCTTTAAAATCTTCTTTACTGTCAGGAACTTTCAAGGCATTAACCTGTTTGTTATTTTGAAATGAAATCTCAATCTATTCCATTTGATTTCCTTTCTACGTCTGGCTCTTTCTTTTACTAAGAGCTCAATTTGTGTGTTTCCTATGATTTTTTTTCACAAAATATCCATTAACTGATTTGATAAGAAGATCATTATTCAGTAACGATTGTTCAAGCTTTCCTAGATCCAGAAATACTGTGGAGCACTCTCTATTTCCTGTCATGAACATATTTCCAGGAAAGTGTTGAGTTTGCCCATTTTAACTTAAATGACGAAGAAAGTGAATCAGTGTGTCAAGAGTGCTGGTTTCATTCCATATCTACTTTCTGTTTGAATAGTTCTGTTTTTTTGAACATATTTTTTGTTTTATTTTAAACATATTTATATTTTCTTTGAAAATTAATATAATATACATTTATTTTTTGTATAGACGTGCACATTCCATGTCTCTTGTGTGTAGGTTAAAGGACAACCTTGGGGTGTTATTCTTCTCTTAATACCTCCTTTGAGATAGAGTCTGTCTTGTATTGCCATTTAGAATTCCAGACTACTTAGCACACTACTTCAGGATTCTTCAACCTCCACCTACCATAAAATTATAGAGCTGTGTGGCACTTTATGTCAGGCTTTATGGGGGTGCCAGTGATCTAAACTGATTGGGAGTCTTGTGAAGCAGATGACTTTATCCAATGAGTCACCTACCAGTACCCACTTCAAAGTCATGAAATATTCCTGCAATCAGTATATTAAAGCTATGTTGACAGCGGTGTGTGACTTTGAAGGACAAAACAGCAAAGTAATAGATTTTGCTAAACTAAATTAATTTTTTAAGAATAATGGATGCAAACATAGTCCAAGACTAAAGATTCAAAAAAAAATGTTGGAAGCCAAAAGTCATTTGAACTACTGCAACTGTAAGTAACTATATTATTGAAATTAATGAAAACATAATTTCTGTAGATTATAAGATTAAAGATAAACCAAGAAGCTAAGACTGCTGTAATAAACCACTTTCTATATATGTGTGGATTTAATGAAGTGTTTGGATAGATTCAATGTTTGGGTTTGCCAATGGAATTTTTATGGCCAAGATTTCATGGGAAATTGATATCTGTGCCATGGTTCTACAAGCCATGGGTTTTACTGATGAACAGTGTTTCTTGGTTTCAGAGCATTTCATCTGTAGTACTTCTTGCTACATTCTGTTTCACTTTAATCTTGTTCCTCATTAACCCATGATGATAATATTACTACATAAAACTATGTCTGTTATTAAAGATGATCTTTAATCAATTTCAGTGAACAGTGTAAGGTATGAGTGCTTTCATTTCTTTATCGAGGAAATAAATGAGCCTAGTGTTCACAGTGCTGTTCAAAATTTCACATTTCTGGTATAAGAAGATTACACATATACATATATATTTACATTTATAGACATATGTATATATATTTAATTTTAACTTTTCCTAATCTATATTCATTTCCATCTTGCTGCACACTTCAGTCTGGGGCAAGGAGGTGATGTCCAGCTTTCTCTCTTGCCATGATATCCCCCTCTATCAAGAATGTTTCCAAGGGGGTGGAGCATGATGGTGGACAATTAGCAGCCTCACCAGGACTCTCTCCATAAAGGTTTGATTTTATAGCTGCCATCCAAACCCCGGACCTCAGCCAGCCCTGAACCTAACTCTACCTTCTCCCTAACTCCAGAACAAGCCCGAAAAGGTTCCCCAGTGCCTTTCTGCTCCGCAGAGGAACAGATAGCTACCCTTCCCCACGGAAGCTCCCGCCATCGCCATTTCTCATCACAGGTGCTTCCCGAGTCCTGCCAGCTGAGCACCTCTCCCTCCTGGGAGCCCCCTCCCTCCAGAGCCTGATCCTGGGGCACACTTCTTTCAGCGACCCCCCCCCAAACAGTCAGACGAGCTTCTATGGCAAACTGACCTAGCTAGCTTCCAGACGCCCACGCAGGTATGCAGCTGTGGGCAGGGCCAGACCTCTGACAGATACCTGGGAACCACTGCCAATGCTGGGAGGGCAGAGGCCAGTTCAGGCAGGGACAACACGCCACAGCAGGGAGGGAACAGGTGACTTTGGCGGGTACCAGGGACCTTATGCCACTAAAATGAGGACACAGCAAATGGGGTGAACAGCACTCCCCAGGGTGCCTGAGTCCCACTCCCCTACCTGGACATGGGCAGAAACCATCAAAGAAAAGCCACAGAAATCCAAGATGGAACTCCCCAACTCAGGGCCTCTAGTCCCATTATGGAACAGGAAAGTGGCAAGGAAGTAGAGAAACAAAATATGATGCCAAAGAAAGAATAATATGACTCCTGACCACAACTGCAATGCAAACATGAAATAGTTGATGGCTGATATGGGAACTATGAAAAAAGACATGAATGAGATGAAGCTCACCAACACAAGCATAGATTCCAGACTGAATTTAATGGAGAAAAATATGAATGAATTCATAAACAAATTAAGTGAATTGAAGATTAATCAACTAAGGGAGGAGCTAGACAATCAATTAATTAAATTTGATGGAGACTTAAGAACACTTAAAAAAGATGTTCAGGAATCCCTAGCAAAAAAAAAAAATAGACTGGAAATTGGATCTCACCAAAGAATTGGAGTCTATTAACAAAATTTTAGCAGAAACCAAAAATGAAATACAGTTGTTAAAAACCTCCCTAGAATCAATAAGTCTCAGAGTCGACAATCCGGAGGACAGACTCTCAGACGTCCAGGACAAGACAGAAGGAATTAATTAGGATGTCATAGGATTCCACAAATACAAGAAATCAAGTGAGCATAATTTGAGGGATCTATGGGATACCATAAAGAGGTCCAATATTAGGACCATGAGGATCCCAGAAGGAGAAGAAGCCCAGGCTCAGGGCATAGGAAATATTTTCAACAGAATTATTTAAGAAAACCTTCCCTATCTAACAAGAGAAAGCCCACGCAACTTTCAAGGGGCCCAAAGGACTCCAAACAGACAGGACATGAAGAGGAATTTTCCAAGACACATACTAATTAAGATGCCTAACATAGAAAGGAAAGAGAAAATACTCAAAGCTGCTAGAGAAAAGCAAACCATAACTTATAAAGGAAAAGCCATCAGACTTACCTCAGACTTCTCATTAGAAACCATGAAAACCAGAAGGGCTTGGAATAATACTTTTCAGGCCCTAAGGAAGTATGGCTTATAACCTAGACTACTGTACCCAGCAAAGCTATCCCTCATAATAGATGGAGAAGTGAAAGTGTTCCATGAAGTAAACCAGCTCAACTACTATTTGAAAACATAGCCAAAATTTCAGAAGATCCTACAAGAGATATCCCACACAGAATTAACAAGAAATCTACCTCAGAAGAGTACCAGAGACCAGACACAACAATTGCAGTGAGTGTGCTAATAACAGCAGCACAGTCAACAACCCCTATTAACCCTTCATCATGGCAGGGCTTACAGCAAACCTCACAGTAATATCACTGAATATAAATGTACTTAACTCCCCTATAAAATGACAAAGACTTGCACGGTGGATCAGAAAAATGGACCCTTCCATCTGCTGCCTTCAGGAAACGCACTTTACCTCTAAAGACAGCAATCTTCTCAGAGTAAAAGGATGGAAAACAGATCATCAGGCATGTGGAAGTAAAAAGCAAGCAGGTGTGGCTACATTAATCTCTGACAAAATAGACTTTACACCAAAATCAATTAAAAAGGATAATGATGGTCACTTCTTACTCATCAAAGGGATGATCCAACAGGAAGATATCACCATCATCAACATATACGCACCAAATTTGTGTGCAACACAGTTCATAAAGGAAACCCTACTCAAAAATAAAGCATAAATAAACTGTAATTCTATCATAGTAGGAGACTTTAATACACCTCTATCAGTTCTAGACAGATCAACCAAACAGAAGATCAGCAGGGACATAACAGAGCTCAATAACACCATTGACCAGATGGGGATAATAGATATTTACAGAATGTTCTACCCCAAAGACACCGAATATATATTCTTCTCAGCAGCTCAAAGAACTTTTTCTAAAATTGACCACATCTTAGGTCACAAATCTTCCCTAAACAAATTCAGGAAGATTGATGTAGTTCCTTGCATAATATCAGACCATAGTGCATTAAAGGTAGAAATTAACAATGGAACAGGATCCAGAAAAAACACAAAGTACTGGCGCCTGAATAATTTGCTCCTAAAAAATGATTGTTTCATCCAAGAAATAAAACAGGAAATTCAGAATTTCCAAGTAATAAATGATGATGATAACACATTTTATGAAAATTTGTGGGACACAATGAAGGCATTCCAGAGGGGAAAGTTCCTAGCACTAAATACCTTCATATCAAAGACATAGAGGTCTCAAATCAATTGCCTAACCACACACCTAAGATCATTGGGACAGATTGAAAAAGCTAACCCAAGGAGTGCAAGACAAAAGGCAATAATTAAAATCAGAGCTGAGATTAATGAATTGGAAATAAAGAAAATGATTAAAAAAATAGATAAACCAAAGAGTTGGTTCTTTGAAAAAGTTAATAAGATTGACAAACCCCTGGCCAATCTAATTAAACAGAAAAATGAGAAAGCCCAAATCAACAAAATCAGAAAGGACAATGGTGAGATCACAACAGATCCTGAAGACATTGGAAGAATCATCAGGTCATACTTCCCAAACCTCTACTCCACAAAATTTGAGAACCTGGAAGAAATGGATAAGTTTTTGGACACCTACCAACTGCCAAAGCTTAACCCAGAGCAGATAAAAGCACTAAATAAACCTATCACATCCACAGAGATTGAAGATGTAATAAAAAACCTCCCCAAAAGGAAAAGCCCAGGACCAGATGGTTTCTCAGCTGAATTCTACCAAGCCTTCATCACAGAGCTAAAACCACTCTTTCTGAAACTTGTTAGAAGCATAGAAAAAGAGGGAAGGCTTCCAAACACCTTCTATGAAGCTTCCATTGCCTTAATCCCCAAACCAGGCAAGGATGGAACAAGAAAAGAGAGCTATAGACCCATATCTCTGATGAACTTAGATGCAAAAATCCTGAACAAAGTCCTAGCAAACCGGATACAACGCTACATCAAAAATATTATCCATCCTGACCAGGTTGGCTTTATCCCAGAGACGCAGGGATGGTTCAACATATGCAAGTCAATAAATGTAATACCTCACATTAATCAGCTTGAACACAAAAACCACATGGGTATCTCAATAGATGTGGAGAAGGCCTTTGACAAAATTCAACACCACTGCTTGTTCAAAGCTCTCGAAAGAATAGTCATAGATGGCCTATTCCTCAATTTAATAAAGACAATTTATAAAACTCCTAAAGCTCAAATCATTCTCAATGGGGAACAACTCAAGGAGTTCCCACTCAATTCAGGAACAAGACAAGGCTGCCCACTCTCACCAGTGCTCTTTAACATTGTGCTTAAAATTCTAGCCCAAGCAATAAGACAGGAGAAGTGCATAAAAGGGATACAAATCAGAAAGGAAGAAATTAAACTATCCCTCTTTGCAGATGACATGATCCTTTATATATCAGAACCAAAGAATAGTATCAGTAACCTCTTGAAGGTGATTAATGCCTTCAGCAACATTGCAAGATACAAAAACTACAGATTGGCCTGAAATTACATAGCAGTGAAAGATGCTGGCCCTCTTTCACAGGTCCCAGAAGAGAAAAATAACCATCACCTACAACACACACACAGAGAACAGGAAACATGCAGGAGGGCCAAGGAGAGAATTTCTTCCCCTTTATAAAGCCTTAGGGTGGTGTCTTACAACCCTTTTCAAGACTTAATGGCTTACTGAGTTTCTGGAATTTCCTTCCTGAACTGCCCACACAGGAAAAGATGTTTATTTCTAGCTTCTTTCAGCTTTTTTACATCCTGCCCCCTCCTGAGAGTGTTCCCTCCTGTAACCATCCTCAGAGACCTACCCAAGATAATTAAAAAGATCCAAGTTGACAACAAAATCTAATCATATCAATATCTGACATAACATTCATATATGGAATACAAAAATAAATCATAAATCTAAACAAAACCAAATCAAAGAGGCTGGCCAAAAATAATGGGTTAAAATCCAGAGAGTTCTACAAAGAAATACAAATTTGCAATATTTTGGCCTAAAAGACAGGGACCTGCCAGTCACATGCAAAAATAGGAAGTGGGGCGATTCCTCCAGAAGTGCTGAGTGTTTCTTTCTGACAGAGTTCTCCAATGGTGCAGTGTAGATGGTGCTCGATTGTTGTACAATCATCTGGCTGTAGACAGCCATGAGAAACTTGAGATCCATCCCAGAATTGTTCTTTGAATGGCACCATAGCTTCTGACATGGTTTGAATCTGTTTATGTAAAGCAGAGGAGACATTAGCAGAGTTATCCAGGCAAGGAATGGGTTTCTATCCTGAGTATAGACTGGAAGAATGAAACCAACAACTGTGAATAAGGAAATGAAGTGAGCCATTCTTTGTGACAAGAGAAGAGTAGTTTGCTGAGTTCTAGTATGAAGTATTCTCCTGTCCCTGACTCTACTTCTTCCCCAAGTGTTTAAGATCAAGCAGGCAGCCAAATATGTAAAAAATGTAATTTGGAAGGTCACTGATGGCTCTCCAAAGTGGATTCTTGGGACTCAAGAACACAGTTGCTTCCCTAGCATTGGTGGTGTTCAGTTAGGCTGAGTCCTGGTCATGCACTGACCTTAGATTTCCCCCTCATTGGGAGGCTGGGACTCTCCTGTATTTGACTGTACACTGATTTGTTTCTGGTTCTCCTTATCCTTCTTGTTCAAAAAGACAGGTGACACTCAGAGATGCAGTGCAAACACCTTAGGATAGTCCCTTCACCTCTTGTGGCCCTGTGACCTGGGAGCAGAGGCCAAAGTATTAGCCTATTTGCCCCATTATGCCAATTGTCTTTGGCTCCTACATCGATAGTTAAGACACTTAGGAAGCAAGTTACATCAGTGACAGACTTATCTCATTCTGGAGTTGGCTGGCTTTAGAAAAGCAGCTTGAGATCTTCAACTGGTTCACAGGTGTAGCAGTTAGTCTCTGGATTTGGCTCCTGTGGAGTAGAGGCTGAAATAATTTTCATCAAATGTCTGAACCTATAGTTGTGTAAAATACCATCTTAGGTAGGGACTCTGTGATTACCCACAACAAAGCAGAGTCTGCACATTGTTGAATTAGAAAAGCTTAGTTCTAATATCAATCTGTTTTAGAAAGAGAAAACATGTGACAACCAATTTTGTTAACATTAGGCATTAATTAACCTGATATGTAGTAGAGATCCTTATAAACATAAGACAATTTTATGTTTTATCTATGACAGAAATTCTATAAAAACTTAAT
>PVHP010052647.1:0-11023 GCA_004024765.1 Zapus hudsonius
AAAAAAAATTCAAACACAAGCAACAAAAATTAAAAATGCTCAATAAATCAAGAATATTTTGTGACCCGTTAATTTCACTTAGCATTAGGCCATAAGGGTTTTTGGTGGCATTATAACTTCTCTCTGAAAATTTTAATTCAGTTGCATATCGAATTCTGTAGATGTAGCCCAAATTACTTAGCCATTTCATACTCTTGTGTATTTAAACAATTCTCTGCTATTTAAATTCATGATGTGATATCAACCAAAACAAAGTATGTATGAAAATGCCATCATGAAACCTATTACTTTGTATGCTAATTTGAAAATAATGGTGTAATTATCATTTTAATGCATAAATCTTGTTTCTTTCAATTAAGTTTTAGTGCTGAATTTTTTATTTTTTTATTGACAGATTTTTAAAAATATCTTTATTATGAACAAGTATATACATTGTATGATCACATCTTGTGAATGTGTCCCCGTTTCCCTCCTCTCTGTCCCCTACCCACTGGGGTCCTTTCTCGGGATGCATACTGGATCTGTCCATAGGTTAGGGGGTTATGAACTGCACCAGAGGTAACCAGAATTTCTTTGTCTCTTTTTTTTCCTTCCCCCTTGTGGATTGTTGCTGAGGGGGGCGATGTCTCTGCATATTCTCCCCCACCATGGCTCTTACATTCTTTCTGCCCCCTCTTCTGCTCAGTTCCCTGAGTCATAGTCGGTGAGTTTTGAGTCTGGTTTGCCCTGGGTTGTGTTGGGTGTCATTGGTGTCTGTTGCCATTGACCTTTCATGGGTTATCTGACTTGCTGTGGTGATTGGTCTCCTGTTTGTCTTGTCACTTTCTCATAGGTTTAATTTGGGCCTATATGAAGGCTAGGTGTGGTTTGTCTCCTGCCAGGATGTCAGCCATCATCCAGTGTCTTGGTGGAATTGAGTTGTTCCCTGGCTCTCTCACTGCCTTCTGAAAAATACAAACAAAATCTCCATTGGAGAGTGAGATCAACATAGGTTAAATTAGATAACATTGCTATTTTGGCTAGCTCCTAATGGGTGTAGCCACTGTAGCTCTCTGTTAGTGGGAATTTTCCCTAGGAGCCTGAGATGTTGGTCCCCATAAGATTATGCCATGGATCCCAGTTCCAGTTAAGGGTTCCTTGTCACTAAGCAGATCTCTTAGCCAATCAGTAAGCCTTTGATTACCCTCCTAGGTTTAGTACCACTATTGCACAGATGAGCAGTTTTTTGACTTGCTGATCTCTTCCATATAGCCATGTGTACAGCACTCTTGTGACAAATTTTTTAAAAATATTTTATTTATTTATTTGAAAGAGTGTGAGAGAAAGGTAGAGCCAGGGCCTCCAGCCACTGCAAATGAACTTCAGACGAATGCTCCACCTGGTGCATCTGGCTTTACATAGGTACTGGGCAATGGAACTCTGCTTTACAGGCAAATGCCTTAATCACTGAGCCATCTCTCCATCCCTAGTGCTGCATTTTTAAAACAAAGTTATGCATTTAGAGTTTGAAGAGTCATATAGCCTTTGTAGTTTGCTTTAAAAAAAAAAATCCCTGGAGCCAGGCGTGGTGGTGCACATCTTTAGTCCCAGCACTTGGGAGGCAGAGGGAGGAGAAACACTGTGTAAATTCCAGTCCAGCCTGGACTAGAGGGAGACCCTACCTCAAAAACAAACAAACAGACAAACAAAGAAACAACAATAACAAAAAAAATACCCATGTCTCCCTGTCCATATACAGGCCTGATGCTTTTCATTAGCGCTTTTGTCTACTTAGTGACAGTTCTCTAAATAACTGGTCTGAACGGAAACTTTTTGATTTTTCTTTGTTGCAGGCACTATCTATTGAATCTCCACTACTGAATGTAAAGATTCATTTTATTTTATTTACCTTCTCTCTGGTCCACTCCTTTCATGAAAACCTTTCTTGTACTTGGCTTAAATCAATATTTTGTGCTTTAATTGATATGGCTAAGTAAATACCATGTAAAACTGAGTCATAGGGGGCTGGAAAGATGGCTTAGCAGTTATGGTGCTTGCCTGCAAAGCCCAATGACCCAGGGTCAATTTCCCAGTACCCATGTAAAACCAGATGCAGTGGCACATGCATCTGGAGTTCATTTGCAGTGGCTGAAAGCTCTGACATGCCCATTCTCTCTCTCTCTCTACCCCGCTCTCTCTCCTCTATTTCTCTGCTTGCAAATAAATTAATTAAAATATGTTAAAAACTAAGTCATCAGGGAACTGAGCGGAATAGAGGGTGGAAAGAATGTAAGAGCCAGGGTGGGGGAGAATATCCAGAGATATCGCCCCCCTCAGCAACAATACACAAGGGGAAAGGAAAAAAAAAGAACGAAAAACTGTCTACCTCTGGTGCAGTTCATACCCCCTAACCTATGAACATATCCAGTATGTGCACTGAGGAAGGACCCCAGTGGGTAGGGGACAGAGAGGAGGGAAATGGGGACACATTCACAAGATTTGATCATGCAGTGTATATACTTATTCATAATAAGGATATTTTTAAAAAACCAAATCCATTACTCAAAGCTAATTTCCACATAATTATGCATTTATTTGTTCATTACTCATTCAGAGAATATTTATCAGCATCTGTTACATATGAAAGTAGAATATATTCTTGAAAGATTAAAAAACTGAGTCATGACATATACAAGACCCACTTTTCTGGTATAACATTTTCCTTGCTCACTTGTGTTGTTAATACCTTTGCTTGTTTGTGTTTTGTCTTGATTTTTAGGTATTTGTCTTTAATTCAAACTCAAATTCCTCACCAGTTATCTAAATCTTCTCTCAAAATATTCAGAATTTTTTTTTGTTTTTTTGAGGTAGGGTCTCGCTCTAGCCCAGGCTGACCTGGAATTCACTTCACTATGTAGTCTCAGGGTGGCCTTGAACTCATGAACATCCTCCTACCTCTGCCTCCCGAGTGCTGAGATTAAATTCATTTGCCGCCACCACCCCTTGCTAATATTCAGAATTTTTATTTCATCATCCTGAAGGAATGTCTTTCAAAGCCATCTGATTTGGCCCTCTGTCTTCCTCCTATGCTGGACTGCATTTTCTACAACTCATATCTCCTTTATTGTGGCCTATTGTCCTTATTTGGTAGAACATATTCTCCAGTGGCTTCCTGAGACAGGGCACTTGAGAAGGCAAATTTTGGAAACCTTAAAAATATGGAATTATTTTGATAGTTTGAATACATATAGATTTGACTGATTGCTTAGTAATAAATTCAAGGTTGGGAAGAATTTCCCTTCAGAATTCTAAAGTCATCTGCCAGCTTCTAGTGTTCTTGACACCCTACCACTACATCTAGAAAATTGTGGAATAGTTCCTTTGTTCCTAGGGCTCTGAACTTTTATGTGTAATGATGGGCACTCCAAAAGTCATTCCAGTGGAAAAACTAATGGCTTTCAATTCTGGGAAATTAAATTTTCTTGTATATGTATGTGTTCGTAGGCTTGTGTCTTTGTGTCTGGGTTATGTTCTGGGGGAAAACTAAGTGTGTGGCTATGTCACTGGGTGTCTATGTTTCTGAATGTATCTGCATATGTGTCTTTCAATGTGTATGCTTTCCTTGGAACTCCTGTTTTTGGATATTGGACCTCCTGGGCTAATTATGTAATTAACTTTTTATTCTTTAGCTTTCATCTGACTTTTTGTTTTATTTCTTGAAGATTTCCCAATGGCCAATCTAGGAATATTTGGAGCACCAAAATAAATGAAAACATAAGCCACTGAATAAAATAAGAATCCACTAGTCCATATTTATATGAATGTATAAAAATAGTAAGTAGAGAGAAAGAAAGAATTCTTTTCATAATAGGATGAAAACTAGTCAATGTAGATGAAACAATCAAATTAGAAAAATCACCATTTTGCTGCTGCCAGCACTGCAGGGCTCAGAAGCTTGAAGGGGGAAAGAAAGAAAGACAGAGAAAACAAAGAACCAACACTCAGTAAGACATACAGAAGTGGGGGAACCAGGGTGTTCTCTGTCCCAGCTTGGATCAGAGGCATTGAATCCTGGCCCACAGTGTCTTCATTCTTAGGCTTACACGTGTATCACAAATAATGACTGTGACATCATACAGACTGTCTTGAGAGAACTTCCTTGATTTTATGGCCTGTGGTTTGAAGAGAACAGGTTTGTTTGCTAGGAAGGTATCTGGCTAAGGTAAACAGAGCATGGGGACCTTCGGTTAGTATTTAACTTATTTTATCTAAGCTGCGGTAGGAGCATCTACATTCCTCCCCTTGCATTGGCATACATGTTTACTTTTGTACAATGTCTGCCAGCAACATTCAGACATGACAGTGGTCTCCAACTATTTGGTAGCCATTAGAGTGACAGCAGATTCAAACAAGAACCATCAATGCATGTGAGCATGAATAGGCAGAAGATTGAGGAACATATAAAGAGTATCTATAGTCTCAAAACTGAGAGGGTTAATGAATCATAAAAGTTGGTGGGAAGTGTTAATTAACCCTGAAATGGGCTGTAAAACAGAAAACAGTTCTCTATGTTGTAACTTCCTAGCCCACCTCCTCGTATGTGCTGCACAGAAACCGTTGTCCTAGATCATGAATCAAGGCTATAATTTAAGAGCTAGCCATGGGCTGGAGAGATGGCTCAAGCGGTTAAGGCACTTGCCTCCAGTGCCTGAGGCCGCTGGTTCAATTCCCCAGTACCCACATAAGCCAGACCCAAAAGGTGGTGGCCCTGGTGCTCTCTCTCTCTCTCTCTCTCTCTCTCTCTCTCTCTCTCTCTCTCTCTCTCTCTCTCTCTCTGCTTGAAAATAAATAAGTAAAATATTTTTTAAAAAAGAGCTAGCCAGGCCTAACTTGAGGGTCATAACCAGTTACCTGGCCCATCCTGGTAAAACAAGTCAGAGGAACACCCCTGTTCTATTTCTTTTTCTATAACCTCCCCATTCTTTGCCCTGCCTGCCCACCCTCATCCCAATTCCTTTAAAAAGTCCACTTCAACCCCGCTTGGAAATTGCTGTCCTTCATTGCTGCACTTAAGAGTAATCTCTGTTTCCATTTCTCTTCACTTTGACTTCACCTTAAATTGGTCCAGTTCTGATTCTCGTCCAACAGAAACTGTTCCAAATTCAAGTACACTGGAGCTAGAACACCTGTATGCAATACGTGATCTGGGTTTGGGACCTGGGATAGGAAAAACTAATTTCTTTGATGGAGAGTTTTGGAAAAATTGACAAAATATGAATAAGGGCTGGAGTTAGATAATAGTGTTTCAATGTTAATCTCCTGGTTTGGGTCCTCACGTTGTGGTTATACAAGTTTTGTTTTTACTATATGTACTTAAGTATTTAGGGACATATCTGTAATTTATCTAAAATGGCTCAGAAAACAGTAGGTATATAAAAGCTGGGGGCACAAGGCATCAAAACAATGCAGGGAGGGAGTCAAGGAGAGAGATGGAGAAAGAAGAAAAATGATAAAGCAAACATGAGAAAAATACAAATAATTGGCAATACAGATGCTGGCTATGAGGGAGTTATTTGTACTTTTACTTTTCTGGTGGCTTGAAATAATTTGAAATAAAAAAGCCAGAAAACAAAAAATGATTGAGTGCTCTGGACAGCTCATGGGATTTACATAATGTGACCTTCCCTGTGGAGCATCTGGTCTTTGGTCTCTTCCCTGGGTGCTCTGGGAACCCATTTACCCTTTCTCTTGCCTGGAGGTGAAGGCTGAACAACCAGTGTGTGAGAGGGTGGGGAGTACATAGCCGCATGCACACAAGCCCTTGGCCTTCAAGTTAAACATGGATGATCACCCTGATCTCTGTGCACTGTTCCTGCGGATCCTTTGCTGTGCTCTAGGCAAGGGGTCAGCTGCAGTTGCCTCCTCTTTGCTGAGACACTGACCAGAACCATTTTATGGGAGGAAAGGGCTTATTTCAGGCTTATATATTCCAGGGAAAACTTCATCATGGCAGAAGAACCTGGCTTCATACATTCACAGCAGAGAGAGAGAAAAACTAACAGCCAGAGCTCAGGCTGGTTTTCTTTACATATAAGGGCTGGACACTAGATCCATCCACAGTGACACCTCCTCCAGCAGGGCTCTGCAGACTGAGGACTAAGCCGGAAGCTTAATAAAAAATATACCTAAGGCTATGGGGGCATACATTTACATTCAAACCACCACAAGGTATGAGATCTTTTGTAGGTCCTAAAGGGCCATTACTTGGCTATGAAGACTTTGGGGTGGGGCAGAGGTTCAACTGCTTCTGAAAATAGTCCTTTGAACCTTATCTGTTCATCAGCCACTCCTTGCCTTTCACTTACTATGGGATTTGGTGCTATCATATCCCCATTATTTAGAGAGATTCTATTGTAGGAATTTGGATGGTTCTCAGAATTCTTTACTGCTAGTTTAGGATTTAGTTCTTTTAGTCTTAGGTTATTTGTATTCTAGCTTTCAAAATTGTGTTTCTATTTTTCTCTTCTTTCATTTTTACCCTGTTTTGTAGTTTATTTTTGTTAAAATTCCAACTTACTCTCATTCAGTAGAGGTTACAAGTTCCATCCATGATATTTAACAGCCAGTCTATACATAAATTTCTCTGCATTCTTGATTACTTCCTTTGGCTAACATCCCAGAAATGGAATTACTGGGTAGAGTGTGCCATCCATATTGGGGCTCTTCCCCTCCCACCTCATTCCTCTTTTGAGGTTCTTAATGAACTTTGCCAAATTGCTTTTTAATAGGATTATATTCTCATCAACTTTCCATGACTTGTCACTTTCTCTGAAATTTTGCCTGCCTTGAGTAAGATCAAGAAAATAATAATAAAGTCTTGAAGTACTCATTCTTTTGATAAAGCAAATACTGAGTCACTTTAGGCACAATTTCTATTAACTGGATTTTCAGGCAAAGGAGGAAGATTTGGGTAAATGAAGACAGTGGAGACAGCAGGGTGGAGAAGCAGGGGTGAGGTGCGTTTCAACTGTGCTTGGTTTGTGTATGGCAGGGAAAGAATCCGGGCTGGCCATAGGGAAACCCATAGTCTCTGCTGCCTTCTATTGTGGTATGAGCATCCCTGGTCCCCGTATGAGCACATTCACCTGAACAAATTGCATCAAAGAAATGGAGGAAGGAGCAGTAAGTAACAATGAGAGCAGAGCAGTGATGCTTCTACTCAATGAACAGACACCCACCTCTGATTCCAGCTTAGTTTCCATGTGTTTCATAGTCAAGGCCATCTTGTCACATAGATAATGCTTTGATGTTTTGAGATATGCATTTTGATTTGCATAGTGTAACCCCAATATGAAAGTCAACTTCTTCATATGGTGCCAAAATAATTTCTGATCCATGAATTAAGGGTGTTTTCTTTTTGACTTTTTATTTTGGAATAATTTTATATTTACAAGCTCCAGAATAGTGTGCAGAATTACTATATATCCTTCACTCAACTTCCTCTCATGTTAACATCTAACTTTACCAAAAATCTTACACTCAGAAATTAACAATGGAAAATGCTATTTGCTGAACCAAAGCCCTTATTTGTTGTCCTGCTGAGAAGGAGAAAAGCACACATAACAACTGGCACTGGATTGGCATGATTAGGCCTTAGCCTTGGTGCGGCCCACAGCTGGCCTGGCCTGCACAGCTTGGCCTTTGAGTTCTCCTTGAACATAAACAAATTCTCAGAATGCCAACGTGAAACAAGGCCCCTCTGTGACCAAGATGAAACACAACAAAACAAGAGCCACTCTGTACTTGCCAGCAACAACATGAACATTGTTCAATGGCCAAGCATTCCCCTCCTCTACCAGAGCATAGGAGAAGCCAAGGGAAGGTGGCTGCTTTATTCATTGTGACTTTCTTTAGTCACACTTTATTTCTTGTGGCCCATTAGGATTTATTGAGCTGCACAATTGTGAAAGTATCCATACCTCCTCACATCATCCAATTGATAACATTTCAAGGAAGCAGATATGTACATGGAGTTTCATATCCCTTTCTTTCCTAAACCAAAGGCAGCGTCCTATAAATACCTTTTTGTGCCATTTTTCCCCTAATGGCACTGTATCCTGCAAGTTCCTCCCATGAGTTCACAGAACCCTTTGCCAATCATCTGTACACAGCAAGACACTCCATTGTGTGGGTGGGCTGTACGGTATTGCCAATGTTTTGCAATTACAGTTAACAACTTCTTATCCATTACAAATAATGTGTTTATTTTTTATTAATTGTAATGAATACCATTGCTCCAAAAGATAACTTTGCCTTTCTTTTTTTGCATGTGTGTGTGTTTGGGTGTGGTATATGCATGTGTATATGTCTATGCTGTGCCCCATGCTATTGTGTGAGGTGGAGTCCACTCCTCTGTGGTGGACCCAGCAAAGAACATTGGAGGGTGTCCTCCTTCATCACTCTTCTGCCCATTTTTACTTGAGCCGGAGTCACTTCCTGATCTTGGAGCTTGCTGTTTTTTTCCTACTCCACAGCTCTGCTCCCCATAGGATTGGAGTTACAAATGAGTATCGTCACACCCTGTTGTTTATGTGGGTCCTTAGGATCAAACTCAAGTGGTCCCTCAGGCCTCCTCCAACACTCATGTTTGCATAGGAAATGTCCTTCAACACTGAGCCATTTCTCCAGCCCTGTACTGACTTTTATAAGAGGCAGCAATGCCAGATCCAAAGATGGATATGGCTGCTTCTAGGGCCAGTTCTCCCTCTGCAATGCCACACTGGCTCTAGGGTCATAGTTCAGGTCAGCAGCAATTCTTTGCGTATCAGAGTCTCCTTATCTGTCTCTTCAAAGAACTCTAAGGGGTAGTCAGTCCCTTGTGACGCCATTCCTTCAAGTTGTTTTCTTGGACTATTTTCTCTACAAATGCAAGGGTCCCCTGCTTGGGTGGCTGCCCTCGCACATGGCTTGAATCTTTCTTTAAAGAGCGGCAGAACACCAGAGATCATCATTGTATGTATATGAACTTACTTGTGCCAATGCATGTGGACAATGCAGTCAGAGTGGTATGGAGAACCAGTGGTGGGTCCATGACCCAGAAGAAAGGCTGAGGCTCTCAGTGGGCTGACAGGTGCTCCTCATTTCTTCTCACATACTGAGCATAAATAAATTCAGGAAGGCTCCTAACATCACCTTCTCAAGGATTCCCTTCCAAGTGAGGAAGCGTCAGGCTGGGGAGGCAGGGTGGCTGCCTGCTTTTCATGACTGACCAGAGATCTGGGAGGGGAGGCAGGAAAAGTTGCCACAGACTAAGTAGCAGCCCAATACACTGTGGTGGCTCCAGGGTCTCTCCCAACATGTAGCTATTCTCCCTATGACTGTGTGAGGAAGCCTTTCTGCTGGGAGCCCCTCTGTTCTTTCCCTACGTTTACCTTCTAACAGAATATCCAGGCTCTTGAGAGACATTGTCCTGCTTAAATAGGACAATGCTTCTGCAGGAGTTAATCTTTTCCTCTCCATTGTATACATGGGGAAAGCGAGGCTCTGAAAAAGTAAAGACCATGACGAAGGTTACACAGTCACAGAGCAGTTGTGATTTGATACTAGGTCTGTCAGATTCCAGATCTCTAGATTTTCCCAATGTGCACAAATCCAACAAAGTATTTATTTATTTTTAAGATTTAGGGACTTTATTAGATTAAGAGAAGAGGAGAAAGTACAGAAAGCTCCCAATATGAAGGAGGCGAGAGTAGGTAAAGCCCCCAAAGTACTTATTTTATCTCAAGAGAAAGTGTTCAGGCTCATGGAATTGTTTATAGGCATAAGTCATGCAGGACTGGAAAGGCAGGAGACAGAAAATTTGTTGCTTTGAGCAAACCACTGAAACTAGTATCCTATGAAAGGAGGACTTGCCAGTTGGGCTATGGCTTGACCTTCCTGATAGCTGAAGCTGGTAGTTTATTCTCATAGTCCTTTGGCATGGCATGAAATTAAGCATTTCATAATTCACCCCTGGTCGTACATTTGCTCCCCTTGTATATGGAGATCAAATGAGCCCCTGGCAAATACCAGGGCATTCAATGCCAAGTACATGGAGAATTTGTACCCCACTTGAGGTGGGCCAGCAAACTGCAGTTGTAGAAGGCTTTAGCTTAGGTTCATCCTTTGCTGTCTTACTGCATTTCTGAGTAGGAAACATCACATTTTCATTTTTTTCTGGGCCCCTCTAATCACATAGTCAATCGTATAAGCTAGTAGACAATGACTATTGTAGTGAGTAAAATAGTGCCTCCAATCAAATTCCAGGATTTCAGAATACCTGATGAGAACTTTACTCTGGTTGAACTCACTTGGAGGTTGGCTCACCTGTCTCCTGGTGATTAAGGGGAAGATGCTCTGACCTATGAGTGGCCAGCACAGTGTAAAAACAATGCAGGGAAAAGGGCTGAAAAGCACAGGCAAGATCATTTTCCAGAATCTATGCCCAGCACTCTGTTGCTATGGGGAAAACGAAGTGCCCCACATTCACCACCAGCCCTGTGAGGAATCCCACTAGAGAGGCATGTAGGACATGGATTTTCTTAGGATACTTCTGGAATTCTCAAATAAAGCACAGACCAGAAGTTCAGGGACAATGTTGAGAAAGTGATCTCTGGTGGCTGGCCTCTCAGGAAAATATAGGACTCAGACAGGGTTGTGAATGATGCTTAGAGCTTTGTATATGGAGGAAGGAAAGCCTCAGCCCTGAATGGGGATGTATATACACTCCCCCATGTCAGTTCATGCTTTTGTGGTACTGAGGACTAAAACTCAAAGCATGCTAGGTGTAAGGTCGGAATTCAGGCCCCACCCTGATCCTCTTCCCCAACCAGCCTCAAGAGAAGCATCAACAAGAGTCAAAGATAAAGACTTCTCCCCTAAACAAGAGCCACACCTGGCCCGAGGGACTGTCCTTCCCGATCCTTACTGATCCTGAGAGCATGTGACCACCTGAGCCCTCCACCCAACCTCATGTGACCACCTGGACCCCAACCCGAACATTTTT
>PVHP010052648.1:0-10996 GCA_004024765.1 Zapus hudsonius
CGCCACTTTGTGCATCTGACTTGATATGGGTACAGGGGAATTGAACCTGGGTTGTTTGGCTTTGCAGGCAAGCACCCCAACCACTGAGTCGTTTCTCCAGTCCTACTTTTTTTTTTCGAGGCAGGGTCTCACTTTAGCCTAGGCTGACCTAGAACTCACTCTATAGCCCCAGGCTGGCCTTGAACATGGTGATCGCCCTACCTCAGCCTCCCAAGTGCTGGGATCAAAGGCACTTAGCAATGGGGGACATTTTACATTCAAACCACTCCAAGAGCTCCTTGTGGCTAGAGATGTAACTCAGTGGTAGAGTGCTTTTCGTGTGTGTGTGTGTGTGTGTGTGTGTGTGTGTGTGTGTGTGTATGCGCGTGTGTGTGGGTATGTGTGTATGTGTGCATGTGTGTGTGAGGCCCTGAGATACATCCCATCCTCACCCCCTAAAAAGGCTGCAAATGGCAGATACTCTTGTTCCTTGAAGGATCCAAGACAAGAAGGCAGCCTTCCACAGGGCACCCCTTTGGAGTTTTAGACTCCCTGTGCTAGTTAGATTTTCATTGCCGTGCCAGAGACCTGACAGACGCGATTTGAAAGGAAGAAGGATTTGTTTAGACCATTGTTTAAGAGATTTCAATCTATGATCAGCTGATTTCATGTGTTTAGACGTGATGCAAGGTAGAACTCCATGATGGAGTGTGCACAACTGAACAGAGCTGGTCACCTCATGGCAGCTGGGAACCTGACAGAAAGAAATGGTGGAGGGAGCCAGAAACAGATAGATCCTCAAGGGCATGACCTACTGTGGTGCTTTGATTCAGGTGTCCCCCATAAACCTAATCTGTTCAGAATGCTTGATCCCCAGCTGATGGCAGTTTTGGAATTGGAACCTTGTTGAAGCTGTGTTATTGGGGGTGGGCTTATGGGGGTCATAGCCAGCTTCCCCCTTACCAGTGTTTGGCACAACCTTCCTACCACTGTTTGCAGTGCTGTGGTGGAGGTGATGTCCACCCCTCTGCTCATGCCTTTGTTTTCTCTGCCATCATGGAGCTTCCCCTCAAGTCTGTAAGCCAAAATAAACCCTTTCCTCCACAAGCTGTTTTGGCTGAATTCTTTTCTTTGAAGCAACAAGAAAGCTGACTGACTACAACACCTACTTTCTCCAACTAAGCCCATCTCCGAAAAATTCCCCCAACCTCCCAATGATCCCATCACATTATGAATTCACAAATGGATGGTTAATATTGTCAACTAGACAGTACCTAGAATCACCTAGGAGATGAGCCTCAGTGCATGTCTGTGAGAGAAGAGAGACAGAGAAAATGGACATGCCAGGACCTCCAGCTGCTGCCAGTGCATGTCTATGAGAGAAGAGAGACAGTGCATTTTTTGGGTTTGTTTTTTAATCCAGATGCATGCACCACTTTGTGCATCTGGCTTTACATGGGTACTGGGGAATCGAACCCAGGCCATCAGACTTTGCAAGCAAGTGCCTTTAATTGCTGAGCCATCTTTCCAGCCCCAAAGTTTTTTTTAAAAAAATATTTTTATTTATTTATTTGAGAGAGAGAGAGAGAGAGAGAGGGAGAGAGAGGGAGAAGAGACAGAGAATAGGCATGTCAGGGTCTCCTGCCACTGCAAACAAATTCCATATACATACACCACTTTGTGCATCTGGCCTTACGTGGGTACTCAGAATCGAACCCAGGCCATCAGGTTTTGTAAACAAGTGCCTTTAACTGCTGAATCATCTCCCTAGTACCCTAGGTGTTTAATTCAATCCAACTGGCAATCACAATGAACACACCCCTTTTGAAAGCTTGTTACTGAATCTGACTGGAATTGATCTCAAGTCCAATGAGGCCTCCTGACTGGCCTGACGTTTCTTCCTGGCTAAGTCTACTCAGATTCAAAGACGAATAGGTGAGAATTGCCCAGTAAATTTCACCTACCCAGTGGAAACTGTGTGCTCCCAGGAGCAGCGGATCTGGGCCCAGCAGCTTCTCAGCTCCACATCCGTTTGATGAAAACTTTCTCCCATCGATCTGCTTAATGGGAATCTGGATTTATAGATGTTCCCCTAACGTCCTTGACCTGGTTCACTGATGCCCTACGCCATGGGACTTCTGTGGTCATTCAACCTCAGGACCAGCTCTGCAGAGTCAGAAGTGGGCATGGCCACCTCAACCATCTACAGACACTGTTCCCCAGCTCCAGCCAACACGCTCTTGACCTTGGGAATAAGTAGTTTGGTTGTTTCATGGACCACTTGGAAAACTACAGACTGACAGATTGAAGAACCCTTTTGAGGGCCACACTCTATGAAAAACAAGCTAGTTGAGCTGTCTGGGCCACTTTCAGGGGGCTTGTAGTAAGAATCTGTTCTGTAACCTGACTACTCTCGCACTCTGTGCACTGTTGCCGGGACCGATCATCCAACAAGACATGACAATAGTCTTAGCCACATGGCTCTGTATCAGAACACTTCTGCCAGTGGATTCCAGAGTTATGATTCCTGCTGAAAGCTCACCTGGATGTCTCATGACAGCCCTGGTCCCTGGCTCCTTGTGGTAGATTGACCAACCACCTTGAACTTTTTTTAAAAAAAATTTTTTTTATTTATTTGCAAGGAGAGAGAGAGAAAGAGAGAATGGGTGTACCAGGGTATCTAGCCACTGCAAACAAACTCCAGATACATGCACTACTTTGTGCATCTGGCTTTATGTGGGTACTGGGGGATGTAACCTGGGGTTGTTGGGTTTATGCCAATAAATGCCTTAATTGCTGAGCCATCTCTCCAGCCCCACTTTGAACTTTTTTTTTTTTTTTTTTTTTTTTGGTTTTTCGGGATAGGGTCTCACTCTAGCCCAGGCTGACCTGGAATTCACTCTGTAGTCTCAGGGTGGCCTTGAACTCACGGCAATCCTCCTACCTCTGCCAGAAGCTGCTTGAAAGAAGTCAAGGGCAGTCAGTGTTGGATTCCGTGTCCCCACTAGGCGCCAAGGTCCTTGGCACCTGCTGAGCGCTCAGCATCTGTAGAGGAAGGGAATGCTAGAGAACAGCACAGAACTGCTGGACTCCAAGGCGTGTCTGGGAAGAAGGCTTGCTTCATCAGTGGTGGTGGTGGGGGCTGGAGGGGAACCAAGATGCAAGCTAGGGGGCCTGGGGAGAATATCTACATCTTCACCTCACACTATGGAACGGAATACATTCCAGATGGAGGAGACTGTGAAATGTGAAAACAATGAAACCATAAAGGAACTTGCACAAAATGTTCGTGATTTTGATCTCTGGATGGGAAGGACCTCTCCAAGCAGAGCCGTGGTGGAAGAAATTATACGGGACAAAGATGTATATATTTGCATGCTTCAATTAGAAACTTCTGCACATCAAAACACACCATAAGTAGAAATAAAATAAAAACAAATATGTAAAGAGCACTCGCAAATCAAAAAGAAAACGATCCTAAAAATCTCAGTGGGGAAACATGGAGAGTAGATTTTTTTTTTTTTTTTAAATCTGCAAAGAGAAAATTTGAGTGACTAAGCTTACGGAAAAATGTTTTGTTTTATTTACAAAGACAAAAGATGCAATTAAAGTAAGGAGATTTTATATATATATATATAATATATATATATATATATATTTTTTTTTTTTTGGTTTTTCGAGGTAGAGTCTCGCTCTAGCCCAGGCTGACCTGGAATTCACTATGTAGTCTCAGGGTGGCCTTGACATCACTTCGATCCTCCTACCTCTGCCTCCTAAGTGCTGGGATTATAGGCGTGCGCCACCACGCCAAGCGAGATTATATATTTTTGCTTATCACTTTTGCCAAACAATCTTTTTTTTTTCTCCCCAGAAAAAGCTGTATTGACTGGATCTAAGCAGCGGTGAGGTGAGCACACTGCAGGCTTTCCTGGCTGGTGGGGCTGAAATAGTACAGCTTTCATGAAATCACGCCCACCCCGATCCTGCAGTTCCAGAGAGCTAATCAAGACCTTCACACCACTAGACAATCCGTTTCTTAATGTGGTCCAAAGCTTTACAAATGGCCAGGCATGGTGGTGCACACCTTTAATCCCAGCACTTGGGAGACAGAGGTAGCATTGCTGTGAGCTCAAGACCAGCCTGGGATAGAGTGAGATCCTACTTAAAAAAAAAAAACCTTAAAAATGTCTTTGCCCCTTAGGTGAATGCATTTGGGGTTGGCATAGTCAACATAGCAAGATCTCATCTCATATATATATATATATATATGGGACTGGAGAGATGGATCAGTGGTTAAAGGTGCTTGTTTACAAAGCCTGCCTGGGTTCAAAACCCCAGTACCCATGTAAAGCCAGATGTCCAGCCTCTGCTCATGTCATGGTTTCCCCTGCCATCATGGAGCTTCCCTTGAGTCTATAAACCATAATAAACCTTTTCGTCCCATAAGCTGCTTTTGGTCAGGTCTTTCTCCAGCAACGAGGCAGTAACTGCAATGGTAAAATTGGTTACCAGTGAAGTGGGGTTGTTGCTGCTATCAGCCTGACTGTGGCTTTTGGTTTTGTGGAACTGTTTCTTTGGGATTTGAAACCTTGGTCTAAGAGATGCCTTGCTGTGTGAAGGCAGTTTGATGGTCTATTCTGGTCAGAGTTGGAAAGATGTGAATGTAGTAAAGTCTGTGAGGTTTGGCTTACGAGGGTGAGAAAGAACTTTGTTGGGACTGGGCTAGAAGCAGGTAGTGTAAGAGGCTTGCTGTATTCTGCCTGCCTGCCTATGTCCTGAGAATATGTACAGGGCTGTGTTGCATAGATATGGACTAGTGTGAGCAGAAGGATATGGCACAAAAAGAAATGAAAGTTTTAGGCTGGAGACAATGCCTGTTCAGCTACAATTGTTTGAGAGATTACAACCACTGATATTGAGCCAGCTGTTTTGCATTGGAACAGCAGGAAGAATTCTGACTCTTTTGAAAGAAGGGAGCCTGAATACTGAAGTTTTCTTGTTCTCAGAGTGGCTTTGTTATCCCTGGATTAACAAATTTGGTAGCCCACCTGGTACTATGGAGTATAACAAATGCAGGGAAAGAGTCATTGGATTTGCAACACGTTTTTTTTGTTTTGTTTTGTTTTTTTGGAAATGGCCACGGGCAGGGTTGTTGGAAGTCCTTGCATGGATGCCCAATGGAGCCATAAGGATGAACTATGGGTTGCAGTAGAGGCCCAGTGAAGATGCCAGGATTATGGGATGGTTGCCAAGGAGAGCTGCTGGCTTGGGATGGATTGTTTCCCTGACTGGTAAACATCCCAGATAGAAAAGTAGAATTGGGAACTCCAGAGACTGGTCACTGGTAAGAGATGTTGGACTTGGAGCTATGGAACTTGATTATTTTCCCTGTCTGTTTTATTTTTATTTTTAAAAATATTCATTTTCAAGCAGAGAAATACAGAGAGAGAGGGGGGAGGGAGGGAGAGAGAGAGAGAGAGGGAGAGAACACCACCTTGTGGGTCTGACATATGTGGGTACTGGGGAATTGAACCTGGGGCCTTTGGCACTGGAGGCAAGTGCCTTAACCACCGAGCCATCTCTCCAGCCCCTACCCTGTCTGTTTTAGATCTTGTATTAGTTCAGTCTTTCTTTGCTATGCCTAATGCTATCTTTTGCAGTGTGAATGTTTATTTTAAGCCATTATGGTTTTGGGTGGGTTTTTTTTTTTTTTTACAGCTCATTTAAGATGTATCTTGGACTACAAGGGTGTTTAAATAATACTGGAATTGAAAAAAATCTATAGAGATTTTTAAAGTTGGACTGAATGAATTAATTTTACGTCGTGGATGGTTGTGAGTTTGTGGGGGTCAGGGGCAAAATGTGGTTGTTAGAATTAGGTGTTCCCCATAAACTCATATGTTTTGAATACTTGCTTTCCAGCTGATGGCAATTTGGGAATGGGAGTCTTGCTCGAGGGGGTGTATTGTTGGGGTCAGGCTTATGGGGGATATAGCCAGCTTCCCTTTGCCAGTGTTTGGCACACTCTCCTGTTGCTGTTGTCCACCTGATGTTGTACAGGAGGTGATGTCCAGCCTCTGCTCATGCCATCCTCTCCTTGCCATCATGGAGCTTCCTCTCTCATCTGTAATAAATAAATAAATAAATAAACCTTTCCTTCCACAAGTTGCTTTGGGTGGGGTGTTTTATACTGACAATGAGAAAGTAATTGCAACATCTACCATACAGGTTGTCAGGAGAATTCAAGAAAGTACCTTTAATCGATGAGCCATCTTTCTAGTCCTGTCATGAGGTACCTGTTCTCCTTCCTCTTTGGCAACTGTCAGTAAGTCTACTCTGAAGGGAATGGGTTTGTAAATCTAGTCTAGCATCCTACCCTTCCCCCACCCCTTCCCCAGAACCAATATGGAGTAGGAATTTTTAGAATGAGACCCAGCTGAGCTGCTCCCTGGCTGGCTGATCTTGAGCGGAGCCCTTGCCCTCTCGGGGACTTCATCTAGACAGCCAGGGAGGAGAGGACTGTAGGTGCTGGCTTGGATCATCCCCAGCTCTTACAAGCCCTCCCACAATACTACATTCACTGTGTGAAGACTGAGGGGAAAGGTGACCACTGCTCACTTCCCGCCACCCTGGAGACTGTCCTAGAGTGCTCAGAGGGACCCCTCAGTATATTAGGTGACAGAGCCAGCCTTCTTTCTCTCACAGGCCCTGGAAAAGGCCCTCCCAGTCCATCAGCCCCCACAGTACCCTCCTCAAACATATACCACAGCCTTGCTTTGGAAAAAGAGTGGTTTTCATTTCTCTCTCTCTCTCTCTCTCTCTCTCTCTCCCTCTCTCTCTCTCTCTCTCTCTCTCTTCCTTTTTCAAGCACTTGTACTTGCTGTCCCCAGGCTGTTTCTCCCACAAGCCTCTGTAGATCAAGGCAGAGGTCTTGGGCCAGCCCTCCTCTATCCATCCTGGTGTAGGGTCTGCCACTAAGGTGGGCCATGTGGCCCTACTGTGTGTGAGAGAAGAGGTTAGACCCATGGAGGTCCCTGCTGGCTCCCTATTATATTGGCTTCTATTGAATTGAAGTGCATAGCACATCTATTACACAATAAACCACAGCTATTTCATGGATCAAATTAAGTTTTATTTGGGCAAATTATAACCTTTCCTACAGTCGTGTCTTTGTAAGGCCATTCCTTTTTAATAAAAGCAAGCATTTCTGGGGCTGGCCCTCATGGTCCAGAGCACTATGGTGGGTTTGGGGGATCAGCCTAGGGTTAGCAAGAGGGTGGCAATGTGTGTGTGTGTGTCCCCCACTTGCATGCGTGTGCACGCCTGTGGGTAATGGGAATCCTTCCAGGGAATGGATTCGACTGCTCCTCCTCCCCCAACCCCATCCTGAGGTTGCCATGGAAGTCTGCAGAGGATTTCTCATTAAACAAGAAGAAAGCAGTGGTGGCAGTGGGAAGGCATTTCCCAGAATCCGGGAGGAAGCATGAGTCACTGGCCGGTTTTGCGAGGCCTTGCGTGGCCACCTCCGCCTGGCCTGGGAAGCCTGGAGTACAGGCTAGCCCGAATAGACACGCCTGCCATCCAGGCTGATGCAGGCTCCAGGAATGCAAACAAAGTTGGGTGGAGGGGCCTTCCTGAGGACCAGGGCACTGGGCCAGGCAGGAGGCAGCAGGCCTGCAGGCGAGGCCTGCATGGGGGCCTGGAGCCTAGGATAAGCCCCTCACTGGTGTCCGTGGAGCCTAGGCTCCTGACGTGACCTGTCCTGGCACTGTCAGCTCTGGCCTTTAGGCTTCGCACAGGAGGGAGAGGGTCTCGAAGTCGGTTCCTGAGCCGGTAACATCAACAGCCTGTAAGAATGAATCAGAAGAGCAGATTCTCCTCCCATTGCCCTCAAAGCCTCTAAGTGCAAAACTGTGGGTTGAAGGTATATAGATCAGTGATAGAGCAATTATCTAAATGGTAGACCCCAGGATGGAGCCAGATAATCTGCGTTTTTAAAAATATTATATTTTATTTATTTGCAAGCAGAGAGAGAGATAGAGAGAAGAGAGACAGAGAGAATGGGCACACCAGGGCCTCCAGCAGCTGCAAACGAACTCCAGATGCATGTGTCACCCTGTGCATCTGGCTTTACGTGGGTACTGGGGAATCAAACTTGGGTCATTAGGCTTTGCAGGCAAATGCCTTAACCGCTGAGCCATCTCTCCAGCCCAGAATCTGTGTTTTAGCAAGCCCTCCAAGCATGATGACGAACACATTTAAGGACCACTGCATTTAATGATCTGTCCGTTAACTTCAAACCCACATCCTCTTATCAGCTATTTGAAAAAGCGAGATTGCTTCGGCCATGCCTACTGTGTGTCAGGCACTCAGCTGCAGTTTGACCTGTCCATACTCAGTCCTCAGGTCAGCCTTGCTAGGTCAGCTTCTGTGACCTTTCCCCCACTCTACAGGTAATACAACTGCCATGGTTTGATCCAAGTGTCCCCCACAAACAAATGAATGTGTTCTCAGTGATCGATCCTCAGCTGATGACAGTTCGGGAATTACAAACTTGCTAGAGATGCGTTGTTGGGGGCGGGCTTATGGGGCTATAAGCCAGCTTCCCCTTGCCAGTGTTTGGCACACCTTCCTGCCATTGTTTCCAGTGCTGTGGCGGAGATGATGTCCAGCCCTCTGCTCATGCCATCGTTTTCCCTGCCAGGATGGATCTCCCCTCGAGTCCGTAAGCCTAATAAACCCATTTCTCCACAAGCCGCTTTTGCTTGGGTTCTTTCTGCGCAGCAACTAGAAGGCGAACTACAACACCCAGGCTGACCTGGAATTCACTTTGTCATTTCAGATTGGCCTCAAAATCACAGCGATCCTCCTACCAAAGCATGTGCCACCACGCCCAGCTAGAACTTTACTTTCTTAAGGCATCTTGTGCTCCCAAAATCAATGTAAGAAGGACAATGCCACTATAGCCTGATTCCCTCCTCTCATCCGTGTTCCCTGGAGTTTCAGGAGGTTTCCATTAGCCTCTCCTTTTGTCCTGCCTCTTCTTCTCAGCACAGGGTCCCTGATTAGAGACGGTTGCTTAGTTGGGAACACCCCAGGGTGGCACATGGGGTGGGCGTCTGTGGAGACTACCTGGGCCGGGCAACTTTTGCAGATCAAAAAAGTGTGTTTGAGAAGCTCTCTTCTCTTGGCCCAGGCAGGGCCTCCTGTGAATCATGGCTTCTTGCAGCGTTGGCATGTTCTGCTCTGCTCCAATATCCCCCTCCTCTGAGGCTGGCCTCCAGCCTCCTGCCCAGCCATCTTGAGGTGAAGTAATTGGAGGTTGCAGGGCAGTATCCCTTTTCCTAAGAGGAGGCCCCACCCCAAACTCACCAGATCCTAAGCTCTGGCATGGGTCAGTGGAAAGATCTCTTGGTTTCTGTCAGAAGCCAAGTGCCTCATGGTCCTGCCACGAGTCAGCCTGTACAATATCTGATTCCTTTTCCACCTGAGGAAGAGGACCTCTGGCCTCAGTGTTCGCCAAGGCCTCCTCAACTTTGTGGTCCTGAGGAAGGGTTGGGATAATTGGAAGAGAGCTAGGAAGGACCTGTCCTATATAGTCCCCTGACATCCTCTGGTCTGGGCCCCACTCTCTCATGGTTTGAGGCAGTGGTGGCTACCTTTTATTTATTTATTAATTTTTTATTTTTTGTTTTTTCCAGGTAGGGTCTCACTCTAGCCCAGTGTGATGGTTAGGTTTTGTTGTCAACTTGGTCTTTTTAATTATCTTGGGTAGGTCTCTGAGGATGTTTACAGGAAGGCAGCCTCTCAGCAAGGGGCAGGATGTAAAGAAGCTCAAAGAAGCTGGAAGTGAAAATCCTTTCCTGTGTGGGCAGTGCAGGAAGAAAATTCCAGAGACTCAGGAAGCCATTAAGTCTGGGAAAGGGTTATAAGACCCCACCTCAAGGATATATAAAGGGAAAGAAATTATCTCCTTGTCCTCCCTGCCTGTTTGCTGTTTTGTGTGTGTGGTGTTAGTGATGGGTTTTTCTCTTTGCTCGGACCTGTGAAAGAGGGCCAGCCTCTTTCGTTGTTATGGAACTTCCCCTCACTCTGTAGTTTCAATAAATCCTTTCCTCCCCCAAATTGTGCCTGGTTTGAAGATTCATCCCAGCAGCGTGTGGCTGACTACAACACCCAGGCTGACCTGGAATTCACTCTGTAGTTCTAGGCTGGCCTCAAACTCACAGTGATTCTCCTATCTCTGCCTCCCAAGTGCTGGGATTAAAGGTGTGTGCCACCATGCTCATAAATATTTTTTATTTATGTATTTGCAAGCAGAGAGGGGGTGCTATAGAGATGGCTCAGCGGTTAAAGGCACTTACTTGCAAAGCTTGACTGCCTGGGTTCAATTCCCCAGTACCCACTTAAACACATAAAGCCAGATGCACAAGATGGCACGTGCATCTGGGGTTTGTTTGCAGAGCCTTGAACCACTCGTGTTCCCATTCTCGTTCACTCTTTGTCTCTTTCTGCTTGCAAATAAATAAAAATATTTCTCTGTTGGGAGTGGTGGTACACACCTTTAATCCCAGCACTGGGGAGGCTGAGTTAGGAGGATCTCTGTGAGTTTGAGACCAGCCTGAGACTACATAGAGAATTCCAGGTCAGCCTGGGCTAGAGCAAGACCCTACCAATAGCAACAACAGTAACAATAACAATAATAATACTATGATTCTGAGGTCACTGACTGTTAAAGATACCTAACTTCCATCCCTGCCTTGCTGAGTCACACTGGACTGATAATTCTCTTAGCCTCATTTCCATTTGTCAAATGGAAACAAGGAGCTGAGAGCTAGAGGGTGTGACCAAGAGACCTCACAGTCACAGGGGAGTCTGTGTTACTCCCAAGTGCCACCCAATAAACCTCTTCCCATTTCTTTTTAATATTTTATTTATTCATTTTCAAGCAGAGGGAGAGAGAGAGAGAGAGAGAGAGAGAGAGAGAGAGAGAGAGAGAGAGAGAGAGAGAGAGAGA
>PVHP010052649.1:0-10943 GCA_004024765.1 Zapus hudsonius
GTGAGTTATGTAAGCCATGTGTTTAATTTCCTTGCAGTGGGATATGAGCACAAAGTCTCTCTGTAATAAACAAAAAGCATTGTGCGTAATTTCCCACTGGTCTTTTCTGTTAATTGGGCTCTTACTGTCAAAGCCTTTGATGGAGTGAATAAATGAATAACTGGCTTTTATCACAGTCTCCTTTCATTATGTACGAGGGCTCAAAATTTAAAGTGAACTATTTTTAGATCTTACATTATGATATAAAAGACTGTTTATTGCTGGTAATACAGGAAGCAAATTGCATTTCTGCTTCTGTCTGGTTTCCCTGGGGTGGGTTATGTGAGTTTCCTTTTTTGCTGATTCATTGATTATGTCCAAACAGTGACTCCAGTCAAATCTGATCACTTTCAGCATGGAATGCGAGCCTTGGATCATCCTAGTAAAACTGAAGTTCAAATTTTGCGTTAGCCTATCAGGATGGTGGTGCTTAAATAGATCTAATTAAAATTTTGATATTGAAGCCCTGCTGGGGTGAAATATAAGCAGTGAGATACTGTGTCAGGGGGAAAGAACACAATTTTCCATTATTGTTTTTGTTTCAAATGTTGGTTCTCTGCTCCATATTCTCTTCCCTCTTCCTCTCATCAAATTTTACTACCTTTTCCTCTCTCCTCCTGTCGACTTGTGTTCCAGTGTTTATATGCATTAGTGTATGTGGAGGAGTGAGTGAGTGAGTGAGTGTGCATGTGCGTGTGCGTGCGTGTATGTGTGTGTGTGTATAGGCTGGAGGGTAAGCTTGTGTCATCCTTAGAAATGCCACCCATCTCTTTTGAGACAGGGACTCTCACTGGCCTGGAGCTTTACCAATTAGGCCATACTGGCCAGCCAGTCAGTCCTAGGGATCCTCTTGTCTCTACCTCTCCAAAACTTGGATTCCAGGTCCACACCATCATACATTTTCACATGGGAACTGTGGTGTGAACTCAGGTCTTCAGTCTTGGGAGATAAGCACTTTGCAGTTGAATTGTCCCCCCACCCGGCAGCTCTCTGTTAGTATGGCACCACATCATGGATCATTGGCAGATAGCTTCTGTGCGCCTGGCCTCTGGGGTGGTAATGCTGGGAACGGCACCCAGAAAATGATTGTGAATGCACATGCCTCTGAAAATTCATTGTAATTTCTATAGGCACCTATATAACATTCTAGACAAACACATGAAGAATTACTACCTTTTCAGTTTATGGACCGATGCCCCAAAGCAACCTGAAGCTAGAATTATGCCTGCCTGTTGGTCAGAAGCTAGTGAGCTCATGATACAGCAGTGTCCATTTTCTTTACTCTTCACTGGATTGCCATTGTGTCTTAGGCCCTAAGGGTAATCAGATGGATGAGAGATAATTCTTGCCCTTGACTCATCATCGGAGCTTGGTAGTGGGTCCTTCTTCCAGCCTTCAGTACCATGTGGTGCCAAAATATCATGCTTCCAGACATGAAGTAGAGGTAGTATTAGCATCTTCACTGCAGAGAGCAAGAATATAATGACGAGAGCATGCAAAGCATTTCTTCTGCTTGAAACATAAGTGTTAGCTGTGTGGTCATCATTGGGGCTTTTACCCTTTGGAAAGGGAGCAGCCCAGGATCTCAGCCTCACCAGCCTGGGAGTACAGATGAAAACTTTGGATAAAGTTGGAAAAAGACTGACTTTTTGGCTCCTTAAAAGGACATGTCCCTTCTGGTCATCTTGGAAGTGACCAGCAGGGGTTGATTGGGGGAAAAGAAACCTGCCAAGGAATAGTGTGTGTGGCGGGGGGAAGTGAAGGGATCAAGAGAGCCTCAGATCCTCATGTAGACAACTCACTATCCAGGGAGGGGTGGGGAGTTGGCAGGAAGAGATTCCCATTGCCAAGCCTTTCCAGAAAATTGTTTGGACAACAGTTCTGAGGTAGGCACGGGAAGGCTTAGTGCTGATCTTCCTGCTGGATGTTGGTCTTGGATGACCATTGCTTTTGAAGGGCTCCGTTGCCACTGTGACAGTTTGATCACAGCGGAACCAGCTCCAGGGGCAGCAAAGTCCTGCAGGGACAGGAGAGCTGAGGAGCCACCCCACCACCTGACATGCCTGACATACTTTGGGGATGAAAGGAGGAAGGCAGAGGGAGCACCCTATGGAGAACCCACATGGGGGCATCTTGGACCACTGACCTGCACTCAGTACAGATCAACTGGACCAACCCTCAGCCAAAGCAGTCTTCCCACAGACGGGACTATTGGGCATTTTCCATCTTTGAGACTTCTACTTCCTTGAGGATCCCCAAATCTTACTATCCGCGTGACAAGGACTGACAGCTACTGGCGTATACACAGCTTCTTCAGCCATGTATTTAAATGTCCCTTTTGGACCCAGTCACCTGTCCCTGGTGTACTGGCCCTTCACTTTCCTCTCATGTCACAGTACAACAATGGAGGGGGTTGCTGACCTTGAACTTCTCACTCTGTCCAGTTTCATTTGCCTTTATGGACTTGGTGTATTCTTGGCAATAGGTGCAGCCAATCAGAGCTTTCTACTGCTCCAGGGCTGTCATCCTCGCTGTATCCTCCCCTCAGAACACTGAATCCCATCAACTTCTTGGTTAGGACATAGGAAATTAGACTGGTCAAGTCTGTTGCTTGACCAGGTGGGACTCAATGTCCAATATGTCTGGCTCAAGAAACCGAGGTTCTGTCTGAGAAGTAGGGTGACCTGCCCTTGTCCCTTTCACATCTTCCCAGCCCTGGTGAGCTGAGGGGGTGGGGAGGCTCAGAGAGATTCTCCCCCAGACATCCTCCAAGTGAAAACAACCCCTCAAGTGTCATAAAAAGTGAAATTTAATTCAGTCATTTAAAGAGTTGAAGGACTTTTCAGTTGGGATTCATGAGAAATGTGAGGCTTTCTGGATTTAGTAGGATTTATTATTCAAAATGGCTGTAGACATAATGGCTACTGAACAAAATAACAAAACCTGACAAGGGTGTGGGGATAAAGGAACTCCCATCTACTGTTGTTGGGAGTGGCCATTAATCTAGTCACTATAGAAAACAGGGTGTAGGGTCCTCAGAAAACTAGAAACAGATTTGCCGTAGGATTTGGCTATCCCCCTCTGGGAGTACACAAAGGAAATAAACCAGCATGCCAGAGATATGTGAATAGCCATGTTTATTGCTCTACTATACACAATAGCCAGGGTATTGAATCTACCTAGGCACTATCACTGAATCAGCAGATAAAGAAAGACATCGTGGCTCATAGACACACTGGAATACGATTGGGTCATAAAAGAATGGAACCAAGGGCTGGGGAGAAGGCTCAGTGAATAAGACTCCTTGCTGGTTAAGCATAAGGGCATGACATGGCCAGATTTTGATTTCCCAGAATCCACATTAAAAAGCTGGGCATGCGCACATGTGTCTGTTACCTCATTCCTGTGGAAGGAACTGGAGAATGACTGGGGTTCATGGGCTTAAAATGGCAGCTCTGGAGAGAGAGAAGCATAGATAGATAGATAGATGATAGGTAGATAGATAGGTAGATATATGATAGATAGATGATAGATATAGAAATAGACAAATAGATAAATGACAGATAGATGATAGATAGATAGATGATAGAAAGATAGATGATAGCTAGATGATAGCTAGATGATAGATAGATAGGAGGAGACTCCAGCTTCGAGGAAATACTTGGATGAGCAATAGAGGAAGGCACTAGAGTTCTCCTCTGGCTTCCACACATGCACATATACACACATGTGTGCATACACAATACATACATCACACCACACCACATACCTACACACACACACATACACACATACACACACGTGAATGGATTTCCCTCATTTGAAGTACAATAGAAAGATCTGGAAGGCATTATGTGACATGAAATAAGCCAGGTATACAACCATGAGCACTTTGGTTTTCTCCCTGGTGTGGCAGCTGAGAAGTCACTTGAGTGCTGACTAGTGGTCACTAGAGAAGGGGAAAGGTGTTTGGAGGGGGTGGATGAAAGGAGACTGGATTTGATCAGTGCACAATGTATACACAGGGCCCCACTGACACGTACAATTAACCTGTGAATCACAAGTCAAAGGAAACATTGAAAGCAGACATCATGAAATATTTACCACCACCCCATAACTTCGGGTTCTGTGTGCAATACAGAACGAGCCAGATGCAGAGGTGTGGGGAGCTTCTGAAGGAGAAGCATGGAATGGTTGGCTCCACAGGGCTGTTCCTACACCACATTTGGCTTTCCAAGTGAGAGGAAGGAAAATGGAAATGGGGCTTGGGAATCCTGCAGAGGGCCAGGTGCACTCTGCATTTCAGGAAGCCGCCAGCAGGTGGGGGAACCCCGTGGCTCCCGCTCACATCTGCAGGAGACTGGCGAAGAGCCACGGAGGGAGAGCAGGCTGCTGCCTGAGCTGCTGTAGTAAGTACTGCAGGAGGGAAGTGCCGGGTCAGCGGAGTCCTCCTCCCTGTGCGCTTGAAGACATTTTGTCCCTCTGAATGCTGGCTTCCTGCCAGTCCATTCACCTAGAGGCAGGTCTCCAGGAGCCTCCCCCACCTTCAGCTGACCTGCTGATGCAGAGCCCATCCTCCTTCTACCGTCATTAAAATTAAATGTCAAGCACTATAAAACAGCAGTGCTAAAACGCTGTGGGTGAGTATGCGTTCATGGGTGTGCAAGGGCTTGTGGTATAGGCTCGTGTGTGGACATGTGCACACCCTGTGTACACACATGTGGATGCCAGAGAAGGGTGCCCTCTACTGCTTCTTCTTTATTTCCTTTGAGACAGTCTCTCATTGATTCTGAAGTTCACACCATTTTTCACTTAGACTGGCTGAACTTGGAGCCCCAGTGACCCTTCTGCCTCCGCCCTCCTCCATGCTAGGGTCCCTGGCATGGGTGGCCATGCCTGACTTTTTATGTGGGTGCTGGGGATGGAGCTCAGAGCAAACTTCTTGCCAGCTGAGCCATCTCCCCAGTCCCTGGGTGACTTTTATTGACTCATGATTTTGAGTCAATAGGGTGGATTGTAAAGAATTTGAAACCTGACCAGACATTAAATTAATGCTGGCACGAGCAATTAAAATGCCCTGTTCTCCAAAGGCACACGGAGGTGCTGCCCAGTTAAGAGCCTACCAGGGGATCAGTTCAAATGTCCCTTTTCAGGAGGTTGAATGGGTGTGCTGGTCACTGTCATTCTGGGCAGAGAGATGGTTTACCCAATTTGCATCCTCTGAGTTTCTTTAATTCAATTTAATTGTAATTTAATGTGATTTATTTGTTTGTGCTTTGATAGAGGTGTGATATCATTTCTGATAGACACAACTCTCTCCTCATGGGTGTCCTGAAGCCTGCCTCTCCCTGCATCTCTCCACTGGCTCCCTCCCACATCTCTTTGAAGAAAACCTTAAGCTAGATGTTGCCTCAGCAGGATTCTGCAGTCGCCTGATCCTATGGGCAGAGGGTGATTCTGTTCCCTTAACTGTGTACAGTTCAGTTTCATTTCCACATTCCTTCCATCTCCTTCATGTGGAGGATCCAAAGAGAGTTCATGAATGTTGGAGCTGGGGGGAGGGTTTAGCGGGTAAGAGTGGTCACTGCATAAGCATGAGGATACAAGTTCCATCCCTAAATCCCATGAAAAAATCCAGGCACGGGGCTGGAAAGATGCTTTAGCAGTTAAATGCACTTGATGGCCTGGGTTTGATTCCCCATAAAGCCCACATAAAGCCAGATGCACCAAGTGGCACATGCATCTGGAGTTTGTTTGCAGCAGCAAGAGGCCCTGGTACACCTGTGTTCTCTCAGTCAAATATATATATATATATATATATATATATATATATATATGGCTATATAGCCATGCCTATAACCCCAGCACTGAGGAGGAGGGTGGAGAAAAGAGGGTTGCTGGTCAGCCAGTTGAACCCAAAACATGAGACCTCCAAGTTCAGAGGAACTCTGTCTCAAGGAAATGAGGTGGAAGAGTGATAGAGGATAGAGTATCCTCCTCTGACCTCTGTACACCTGCACACACCTGCACACACATGTGCATAAACCACACACATACATACATACTACACACAGAAATAGAAATAACTTTGACTCTATTAATTATAAGAGCAATAAGGTGAATAACTGACATAAGTTATTCCTCATTCAGTCATTAGCCTGGATAACCGTATGCCTTCTTCTTTCACTTAATGCAGATATTGTGGGTGAACCCCCCAAATTCATGTGTAGCTGGTCCCTGGTGTGGTGATGTTGTAAGCAATGGTGGGACCCAATGAAGTACAATCAGATCCTTCTTTGGAAAGGGTTAATATCTTCATCTCTGGACAGCTAAGCACCATGCTCTTGGATGTCCAAAACTTGGAACTGAACAAGCACTCTTTTCTTTACAATGTACCCAATCTGGCATGTCTTACATCACTTTACTTTTGGAGGAATATGTAATATTATGATCTGTGCTCTCTGTTACCAGGACACAAGAGGGCAGAGTTGCTGATATTGGATTTCTGCTCATAATTTTGGATTAGATTCACTGTAATCCTGTGTGAACATGTCACAACTTATTATATCTTTGTGGTGGTTTGGATCAGATGTCCTCATAAACCCATGTGCTTTGAAGGCGTGGTGGTCCCCAACTGTTTTGGGAAGTAGAGCCTTGCTGGAGGAGGTGTGTTGTTGAGGTCAGGCTTAGGGGTGTCATAGCCAACTTCCCCTTGCCAGAGCCTGGCTCACTTTGCTGCTGCTGTCCACCCACCATGGCAAGGAGGTGATGTCCAGCTTCTGCTCATGAAACTTCCCCTCGAGACTGGAAGCCAAATAAAACCTTTCCTCCCATCAGCTGCTTTTGATGGAGGGCTTTGTCCCAGCCATGAGAAGTAACGACAACACCTGCAAAGATTGTTGTCACATAAAGTCAGTGTGCACAGGTAACAGAGGGTAGCCCTTCCATGGGTCTTTTGAGAGATATGATTCTATCCATTCCCTGTGATATTGGGTAGGTAACTCTTCCTTATGTTAGAGCTTCCCCCTTGGATGGGAAGGTCAGAGGACAAGTACAAGGGAAAGTGAAAACAGCAGCTTGGTTCATGGGCTACAGCACCAGGAGCCCTTGAGCAGGCCATGTGTGCTGCCTGACTTTGAGAAGCTGTGGAGCTCCTTGGATCTGGTCTGTTCAGTGGGTCCCTCCTGGGCACAGAGACAGCAAAGTCACACACAAAAGGACCTCCATGGTATGCAGAACAACCATGGCTGCCCTTCACCCAGCTTGATTGAGGTATACATGATGAACAAAAATGGACATATTTAAGGCTTACTTAATTCAATTTTACTTAATTTTACAATGCTTGAATATGGTATAGATTGAGAAACAATTGCCACAATCGTGCTAATTAGCATATCCATCATCCATTTTTTTTGTGAGAACACTGAACCTCAAATTTCAAGCACATGGATCTCAGTATTATTAAAAACAATCATCCTGTTGCACATCAGAGCCTCAGAGTTAATGAATGCTCTTATAAGGTCAAGTTTGTACCCTCTGAACAGCTTCCTGCTCGTCTCACTCTCTGGTCCCTGGCAATGACTGTTCTACTATCTATCCCAACGATCCACCTGCTTTAGATTTCAAAGAAGTGAGATCACACCATGTTTATTTGTTTCTGTATTTTGCAGTGCTGGAGATGGAGAAGCCCATCTCTCTGCACATGTTCACAAGCACCCTACCACTGACTCACATCCCAGCCCAGGTTGTCTTTCTGTGTCTGGCTTATTTCAGTTAGAATAATGTCTCTGGTCTACCCACTTTGTCCCAAATGATATGAGCTCCTTTTTGTTGGTGGGTGGATGATATTTCATCACATATGTTGTATAACATATAAAATAATTTAATATTTTCTTCATCAGTTCCTCTGTTGACAAGACACTGACATCATTTCCACGACGGCATGCTATCATGAACATAGGAGAGCAGCCATCACTTTGAGATACAAATTCCATTTCTTTGGGATATAAACCCAGAAGGTGCATTGCTGAGTCATATGGCAATACTGTTTTTATTTATTTGCAAGCAGAGAGAGAGAGAGAGAGAGAGAGAGAGAGAGGAGAGAGAGCTACAATGGACATGTCAGGGCCTTTAGCCACTGCAAACAAACTCCAGATGCACTTTGTGCATCTGGTTTTATGTGGGTACTGAGGGATCGAACCTGGGCCATTAGGCTTTGCAGGCATTTGCCTTAACCACTGAGAAATCTCTCCAGTCCAGTAATGCTTTTTTAAAAAATTTTTTTGAAGAAACCCTCACTGCTTTCCTTAATGACCACAACAGGCTACATAGAACCAGGCTCCATTTTATCCATCCCATCGCCCACACTTAGCTTTGCCTGTTGCTGGTACAAAGCATCTGATCAAAAGCAGCTGATGGGAGGAAAGGGTTGATTTCTGTTTACAGTCTCAAGGGGAAGCACCATGATAACAGGGGAAAGCATGGCATGAGCAGAGGTTGGATATCACTTCTTTACCAGGGCAGGTGGACAACAGCAGCGGGAGAGCCAGCCAGGCTCTGGCAAGGGGGAGTTGGCTATAACACCCACAAACCTGCCTCCAGAAACAGACTTCCTCCAGCAAGGCTCCACCTCCCCAAATGCCATTAGTTGGGGACCAAGCATTCAAAACAGATGAATTTATGGGGGGACATCTGATTCAAACCACCACAATAAAGGTCCAATTTCATTCTTGCAGTTTTCCCAGCATTACTTTTAAATATTTTATTGACATCCTCCATACATAATGTACTGGATCATAATCCCCTCCCACCACCTCCCTAGTTCCCCCCCCCCTTGTACCTCCCGCCTCCACTGAATTCCTTCTTCTTTCCAACTAGTTCCTCTTCTATTTTGGTCTCATCATTTTTGTTTACCCTCATCTATGAGTCTTGTGTAGGTAGTATCAGCCAATATGACATCATGAATGCAAAGGCCACTCCCCCTCCCCAAATATTCTCCCTTTTTCTTTCTGTGTTTTCTGATGTTACTGTGTTGAGATTTTCACATCTTGGGTTATTTCATTGCTTGGATTTTCTATTTATCAACTCTATTTTCTTAGATGTGTAGGTCAGCAGTTAAATCTCAGGGTATGAGTTCCAGTGTAAGACGTGGTTTCTACAGTACTCCAAGAATAACAGCAGGAATGACTCAAGTGCTTGCTGTATAAATGTATAAATGTAGCAAGTTACAGCAATGGTATTTTTGACATCAATAATTGCTGATAAGTAAATAATCAAGGCTGGTATGAAATGTGTTATGGTTCTGGTTACTTAGAAATGCGAGGGGTGTAGGGTGGGTTAGGCTTATAGCAATTGATTGGACCCAGATACCAAGTCAGCTTTAATTGCATTTGAGAATTCTACGTGATTTTGTGATTCCGCCCTAAGATATTACACTTTCTCTTCATATTTTGTTGCCATTCATAAATAATTGTGACTATAATTATTTTAAATATTTTTGTCTTTTTTATATTGATATGTGTAAAATAATTTGCACATCACAATTACACCATTAGATTATTCTGAATACCACTATATATTAACCTTTGCTAGTAAGTTTTATGTTTTTATAAATTTCATGCTGTTCTGTAGTGTCTTTGATTCAACCTGGGAACTGTCTTTGGAATCTCTTGTGATTCACTTCTAGTGATGATGGATTCCCTAGGCTTTTGTTTTTATGGTAATGCACTGCATTCATTCTGAAGGACAGTTTTGCTGGTGACAGATTCTTTGCTGACAGGATGGATCTTTTTTCCTTCAGAAGTTTGAAAGGCCGAGCTGTTCTCTCCTGGCTTGACAGAGGTCTGCTGAGAAATTTGCTATTAGCCTTATGGAGGTTCCTTCCTCTGTGAGTAGTAGCTCATTTCTGGCTACTCTCAAAATTCTCTTTGTCTTTGATTTTTCTGACAGGTTGCTTGTGATGTGTCTTGGGACAACAGTCTTTTGAGTTTATCTTGCTTGAGGGTTTTTGAGCTTCATGGAGCTGGGTATCCACATCTCTCCTGCAATTTGGAAAGTTTTCATCTATTTATTCATTGAAATAAGTTTTCTTCTATCTTTCTTCTCCTTCTGGCCCTCCCATTATATGTACAGCTTTTACCATGTCCCATAGGTCTCTCTCTCTCTCTCTCTCTCTCTCTCTCTCTCTCTCTCTCTCTCTCTCTCTCTTTGAGGTAGGGTCTTGCTCTAGCCAAGGCTGACCTGGAATACACTATGTAGTCTCTGTGGAGCCTTGAACTCATGGCAATTCTCCTACTTCTGCCTCTCGAGTGCTGAGATTGAAGGTGGGCACCACTATGCCTAGCTTCCTATAGGTCTTTTATGTGCTTTCACTCTTTTCATTGCTTTTATTTGCATTTCTCTAACTAGCTAATTTCTTTATTTTTTTTTAAGGAAAGGTTATTTATTTATTTATTTATTTTTGTTAATTTCTTTTTTTCTTTATTGTCCATAATGAGTTACATTGTTTAGTGGGCCAACAATGAGTTGTTATCCCCAATTCCCTGTTGCCCCCCTTCCCCATCCCCAGTCAGCTGGATATCCTCCTCCGTGGGCCGTCTGTATCAGTCTTTGTGGTAGGGGACCATGGATAGCCCAGTCTTCAGCCGGGTTCTCATGACCCAAGTGTGTTGTTACTGAGGGTTGCCAAGTCTCTGATATTCTCCCCCACCACGGCTCTCACAATCTTTCCGCCCCCTCTTCCATTCAGTTCCCTGAGTTGTGGTGGGTGAGTATTGAGACTGCTTTGGTGTTGTGAGCTTAGGGGTTTTTGTGTCGAGATTCGTTGGTTTCTGTCACACTGGCTTATCCTTTGTTGATTGAATGGCTATGGCTGTGGGTCCCTTGTTCATCCAATCATTCTCTGT